>JAYRBW010071317.1:0-26510 GCA_036023295.1 Invenusta paracnida
GTGGTATTCTAATATACCTTACTGTACGTAAGTTGCGCGCATGAGCTAACAACCTACTGCCGTAGGTTTAGATATTATTATCATTAACGTATATGTATATAACGTATAAAATCTATACGCATTAAAAATGGCATGAATATCAATACTTGATTATTTCAATGATTTTAATCGAAATATTTTTCTTTTTAGACATAAATCTCATTTTATGCCTACTCTGATTTTACTGTTGACAAAAATATAGAATCTGATGCATGTAAAATCAATGATTTCGTGGAGGTTATTTCTTATGACTCTCTTGGGAAGACACCTTTTAGTGTATATTATATCATATAGACATACTAAACGTAATCCTATTGTAATATATTTTTTATATCTTTATATTATCCTACATTGTTATCTAACGCTTATTCTTCACTTTTATTTGGTTTAACTATAGGCTAGAATAATTAAAAAAGAAACAACTAATACATGTAATACAACGTCATATATAGGTATATTATTTATTTCTGACTTAGATAATATATTTGTATACTATATGTATTATATGTATTAAAGTTTGTCGTTTTGTCTTTTTGATTTATAATATTAGATATAAATGTATTGCTTTAACTACTTTTTGCTCTTATTTACTTCCCTGATAAGAGGAAGATCTTACCACGTATAAATAAATAATTTAAGCAGTTTTAAAGATATTATTTATACACAACTCGACAGAATTAAAACATAAATATATATTTTATATGTTGTAATGTGTCGTCATCATTTTTGTTTGAATTAATTTAATCAAAGCTGATTTTTAATATGAATCGCATATATATTTTTTCCACCATCTAATTCTAATAAAGAAGGCCCCAACAGTCTAGGAATTCAAGTTATAATATATCGGTTAGTTAAGAAATAAATCTATACTTCGTTTTTATCCAGGCGAATATATATATATATATAGTTTAAAAGAGCATATTACTCGATGTCAGAATTTCAAAATATGTATTTTTGTCATTACTGGTCAATAAAATTTAAAGTGGAAATTGCATTACGAGTTCATAAACAATAAGGAGTTGTTGTTACTTTTAATTTAGTAATGTGTATAATAATATTTCCTTTTTGCATATTTAAAAACATTTATTTTATTTTTAATATTTTTGAGATAACATTTATCACTATTAAAAATAGTAATAGATTTTATATACCTATTACTATTTTTTCGTTATAAAACGCATATTTAGTTTAGATGCACATATGTAGAACTAAAATAGTGAATAGTAATTATATATCCACATAACATAAAACATTAGTATCTAATGTACTATTTTAATGTAAACGAAAAATAGTAAAGTACATGTAGTACAGTGTTCTATAATAATTATAATTACAGAGGTGTTTCAATTTATAAAAATATGAATATATTTTTAAAGATGTATATATCGTTTTATATGATGTATTTGTTCTTGTAAGTGTTTAAGTGGCTCCTACAAAAAAACACACCTAAAAACGTATTTGTGCACAAAAAGAGTACTTAAAAAATAGGACGCAAAGACTGTTTTCATTTTAGAAATGTATAACTGCATTTGTCAAAAATATTTTTACATATATAAGTGTTAAAATCTAGAAATTAGTTTTTATTCAAATATGATTGAAGCAGTAACGGTATCTACTGTTTTTTGTGTATAAAACATTTCAGTACTAATTATTATGCTTACACATACTAATAATTATTTGAACTTTAAAAATAATTACAATTCATTATTGTTATTATTTTATCGCAAACAAATTTTTTTTACTGTTAATGAAAATATAAAATCTGTATATATAATGTTACTATCTGAAAAAACATTCGCCAACTTAATAAATTATTGAAATTAGCAATCGACATGACAGCGGAAACTTTCTCACTGCTTTTTAAATACAAATACAAATAGTTATCAATTTATAGTATAATAGTATATATGTACATGAAAAATGTATGATAATTATTCAAATTGACAATATTTCGGCAAATTAATTGAAAACAATAATATAATTTTTGATAAATTGATTTAATAACACATTTTAATTGAGTTATAAAAAAGATTTCAAATTATTGAGCTTATCAGATAGCACATTAATCACATAAAAAGTTAGCACTAGTTTTTCATAGATAATATATTATAAAATATTTATGAACTTTATTAGGTACCTATTTATAAAAAATTAATCACACATAAAATCATAAAATAAAAATATAATGGAACACAATATATAAAGAAACCTTACACCTACACTAATATATGTCTTAACTTCAACGTATAGTTTAATAATTTGATTTATCGCAAACAATTTATTGTAAATTTTATCATCATTTAAAGAGATAAGGCCCATATTAAACGATTAAAAATTTATAGTAGTAAAGGGTGCTATTATATGCGTCATAAAAATCATTCATATAGAACAATTTTTCACCATAAAATTGATATTATACGTCAATCAAATATTTTGCAATATTTGTTCCTCCGATAAGAAAATGACGGTCTTCTTGAATTGTTATTAATCAATACACACATTTAATCAATACGATTTACTATTATAAATTAAATATATATATATATATACAATTTTGTAAAATATAACTAATTTTAGTATTTATAAAGGATGTTAAATCATTTACATAAAATGAGAATAGAACGTCGAAATGATGCAATATAACATACATTACATTTATATAAATTCAAATAAATATTCTTGATAATGTTAATTCTCTTTTTTTTTAAACTGTAAACTTCAATAGCTTGAAAAAAGCTTCATATAATTATTTTACAAAGATGATGAAAAATATTCAAAGAAAACAAGTTATTCAAGAAAATTCTCATGCTTCAAAATATACAAATGAAAATGCAAAATAATAATTAGATATTTTTAAACCAAATAATTAAAATGGTTACAGAAAAACTTCAGAGAGTTCAGTTGAAAGTAAGGCAGGCAATTTTTTTCCTAAAGTTACCCTTTATTATAGAGAGTTGGAAAAAGTCGATACCATTAATCAGAATGTTATCACACCCCTTCAGTTTTTCCGGTGTGGAATTTCTCGATAAAATTGTTTTCTCTGTAACTGTCTAAAAGATTGACATCACAGAAGTAGGAGAGGTGTATTTGACGCTTGGAGCATTCAAATTCCCCTTAACAACAGCGACTGCCTTTAGTTTTCTAATAATAGATGTTTCCTACACATTTTTCTCAAATAACTGTTTTTATTTTTTGAAATTTAAGGATAATGAGACAAGAAAATGAGCTACTTAACCTATGCTACCTATGAGCTAAACTATGCTACCCTTTAGCTTGGTATTCTTTGTTATTCTTTGTATAAAAACTTTTAATAATTTGTGTCAACACTTCTGTAGATTTCGATTGACACATATTATATTCAAACTTCATAATCTATAATATATGTAGTAAATATTTAAAATATTAAAAACACAGAGTTAGGATTGAGTGTTATAATGATAGTTTACAAAATATATCAAATAATTTTATACATATTGTATTGTACCTTTATGAAGGTGTTAAACAATAATTAAAAATAATATATTTTCTATATTCCTATATGTTAAAAATATGTATATTTATATTTATATTTATATCAATAATATGATTTATTTTTCTATGATCAAAATAAAAAGTAAACTATAATTTTTAAAGCTAAATAGATGTATGTAGATACTTTTTATCATAAAGCAATATGCATATATATATTTAAAACATATTATATTTATGAATATCTTATTATATTTTTAATTATTCAATGGAGATATCTTTATGTATAGAAACTTTTTGTTTTTCTAAATTCTCACTGATATGTCAACATATTTTTTTAACAAAGATATATAGCTATTTTACCAACTACCAATTCACAATATTTTATATACAGTGTAGTTATTTTTGTACTATCGATGTTTATTATCTTAGAAATAGTATACTATTGTATATTTTCTATCTTTTAATTTTTTTTTTTTAAATTTCTAATTTAATGAATATAGATACAGAGGATGAATAACTCAAAAAGGTCACGCACATACAAAATAAAATCAGAAGTTTCATAAAAATATAAAATTTTACACTATAATCATAATATGTAAACTATTTGAATAACTAACCCAGTTGCAGAACTGTTGTCTCGTAACAGAAACAGCATTATATTGTAAATAAAATTATTTCAGAAACAGAAACAGAAAAACAAAAATATCAATGAATATATTTATGCAACACGTTTGCAACACTTATAACTTCAAATTTTTGCTCATGTATCAAATTGTACAACATTTCAGTAGTGCTATCTAAAATAAAGTATTAAACTCGTAAATAAAAAAAAACAGGAAATGAAAAAAGAAAAAATTATTTTCATAGTTTAATATATCATTTTTCAGTCAGCTTTTGATTGCTAATTATTAACTCATTGATTATAATAATTCACATATACAGACAAAAGCCACAAACACATTTAAAACATTTGGAAAACATAGTACTTTTATCTAGCATTTATGATTGTAGTTAAACAACAATAAGGTGTATTGTATAATTTTCCGTAGTTTTATAAAACTAAATTGAACGTTATATAAACCATCACAATCAATAAAACCCTGTATCATTTACTAAAAATATGTATGAATAGTATACGCAAAGATAATCTTTCAGTTTCTCTCGGAAATATTAATTTGGGAAGAGAATTCTATCGTTCTATTCCTTCTTTTATTATAATATATAAAATCAATTAATCGATAGTAGAAATAGCAGAATAATCATAGATATAAATTAACTAATAAATATACTCTATAAATATAGTTTTTATAGATTTTTAAACGGTATACATTTTGAGTTTTTCATGTGAATTCATCAGATCAATATTTAGTTAGTTATGTTAGTTATTTTAGGAAGAATAACTATTACTATAAGTTTTTGTATGTTGCTGAACTATTTCAATGAAGCTAACTTACAAAGCAAAATTATATCTTATAATTAATATAATTAACAATTCAAATTGACTATACATACACATATGCATGCGGTAAGCATATTAATCAGATTTAACTTGAATATGTGAAGTTATTATGAGAATAATATATTGCACTACAATTTACAATGATCTAAAAGATATATTTAAATTTTGCAAGTAATTTAATAATAAAATTAAAACAAAATATATATCGTTTATTGCTAG
Source organism: Invenusta paracnida (assembly GCA_036023295.1). Classification (NCBI taxonomy): domain Eukaryota; kingdom Metazoa; phylum Platyhelminthes; order Proseriata; family Coelogynoporidae; genus Invenusta; species Invenusta paracnida. The sequence continues at coordinate 5,189 of JAYRBW010071317.1, forward strand.
TGTATTAAAACTGTAACTTACTCTTTGTTAATATGTATTTATAGCAATGATAAATATTTGAATCTATTAATTTAAAGATTAACATGCTGCAAATATGTTTTAACATTCTGTCAGAAATAATAAAAACTAAGAAAATGCAAATATATTTTTTTTATAAAACGGTATAAATACTCTCCAAAACAAATTATTAATCCACAGATTATGAAATACAAATTGTTTGTATATAATAATAAGTAAAAATATTATACGAGTATATCTTGAGTACTAATAATAATTTTTCAAAATATTACATACTAAAAGCCATAACTTTGATCTATTATAATTTTGAAATATTTTACAATATTATATATAATATTATCAAATATTATTGTTTGAAAGATTGAATTTTATTAATAATTTGATAAAATAGTAATATAGGGATTTGCTTGTAAAAAAAATCGTTTTTAAGCATGTCTAAATGGAATAAAAATTGTTATACAAACTAATAGTATAATTTTCTGAATGATTCGAAAAAAATGTATTAAATGATTAATATGACGCTTTTTACCGTTAATTTTATTATTCAGTGAACTTCAAATATAAGTCTTATCCAAATGAACTAATATATATATTAACTTGTCTGCAATTTTTTTTATTGAAACTGATTTTTTAAACAATGTTAGAAAATACTTATATAACTGTTAGAAATCGTGTTAGAATTCTATGCATTACTTATTTTCGAAACTGCTTATCTCAGATTATTCCATATTAGATAAATATAATAAAAGTATAATTGTAGCATGCAGTACCTACACAACTGTGCAGTATGCAAGAGTACAACACTATGTAGGTGTATCTAATACTGTACAGAGAATTACTTGTTTAGAAAGGAAAAAAATATTCGTATATTTTACAAATAATGCACCGGAAGCATCTCATTATTTTGCTTTTCACTATTGACTGTACCGAATTTTATTATCTAATTATTTGCACAAGGCAGATAATATTGTTGTACTTTATACTACATATTTTAGCAATAACAAAAAAATATCGATACAATTTCTACAAAGACTAAAAATGATAACAAGTCTTTCTTAAATATATTCAAAATCATGAAATTTTGGCAATTTTAGATGAAATATATCACAATCAGATATATTGTCAGAAACGTTATGTGTATAAATATCTATTGTATACCTAGGTTGCAATAGTAAAAAATTTACTTAAAGCAAAAATGTTAATATGATATAAAACGTGCATGATATTTTAATGTACCATTAATTTTTTAGTTTCATACAATATTTCAAAGATTAGCGATAATAGTAAAACAATATGTCTGAAATTAACTGAATATTGTAAATAAATAATTATTCTATTAAATCATTATCCTAAAAAATATTAAAAAGAATTATCCATTTTGGCTTAATTTTAACATACACGTGTTTAATTTAGGATGACATAAACTCTAATTATACAGTAGGTACATTAGATAGTAAATATATACACATTTATATATTGCAAAACTTAACAATTATATTACATAATATATCAAATATCATTATTTATCCTATTTTTTAAAACTTTGATGACAATATATTTATCGTTTTAAAATATTATATTTTGAGGTTGCTACTTATTTAAGTTTCAATATGAATGCATGTGTGAAGGTATATATTTTGAGGTATATATTTATAATTTATAATTCATATATTAAATGTAAATTGCATGTGGCAAATTATTATTTGAACCGGATGCATATATCATCTAATTGACTTACTAGAAACATTTAAATATTTGCTTATATAGATACATATGATTTATTTAATAGGATTGTCGATCATAAGTAATTAACATAAATGTAATATACAGATATAGTAATTGATAATGGAACGATATACAGAATTAACAATTTCTTCATTTGAAAAATTTGATTAATTTTAAATTAAGCACGCTTATAGTTAAAATATGTAACTATGGGTAACACAGAATATAATATAATAATAATTAATTCTTAAGTCTACGACTTCTGGGAATCAGATTTATAACAAGCTGTCACAGTGAAATGGTTGTACACATATACATAATATTATTTCAGCTATAATATTCTAATTCACCTGTGCTCATATCTTGAAAACAGAACCCAATTTCAAAATAGAAGCCTCATATTATTATGTTGATATATTTGGAGTTCAAATAATTAACCATTCAAATCGGGTATTGAATGTGAGTTATGAAAGAAACTGTCTAATTTATCTATATTGACGAAGCTTTCAAAGTTTCCGGCTTTTTGAGTGAAGCAAGTGACAGTTTAAAAGTTTAAGTGATTTAATTATGTATGTTCTGTTGAAGCACGTATCTACAGTCTCATGCTTGCATATATACAATCGAAAAGGCAAGATTGCCAGAACAAAATATCCCTGCAGTTATTGCTTTATTTTAAAAGTTGACAAGATTTTAAGATATTTTGAAGATTTAAATACTCGCATTTTACAAGTTACTAGTGAAGTTACATTAAATTTGCAGTTATATTGTTGTATTGTTAAATTTTAAACATGTATCAATATTATACTCGTTTCAAATAGATATGAAAATCTAAAAATATATATTTAAAATTCATCATTTAATAGATATAATATATTTTAATAACATATATCGATATACATTTTAGAAAATCTGCTTCTGCTGTTTTATTTCTATTTTGTAATTAGTAATAATTAAATAACTTTAGGTATAGATAGATAAACGAATTTGTCAAACTTTCTTATATTTTTTATAATTCCTATTTGTGAAATACTTATACATATATAGATGCCTGAATATGAAGATACCAAATTGATGTAATAAAACACTCCATTTGTTGTGTTTGTCAACATAATAAAACCAAAATGTATTATGAATTCATGCTTTGCTGTCTAGACGAGACTATTTAAAGGCTTACACGCAATAATATTGAAATAAATATTTAATTGACTGTTATTTCATTTCAATTTATGTTGTCTAAATGTATACATAATGATTCAGTATTAATGAATTCATAATTTACACACTACATATATATCTGAATATGTGCATTGTAGGTATAATAAGAGAGTTAGTTAGTATTTTCTAACTATCTATACTAAATAGAGTATGCTTTTTGATGTTCATTAAAAGCTAAGAAAATCATAAATGTGACGGTTTATCAGGATACATATTGTTTTTTTATCGTGCATGTAAATATAAATGTCTACTTTCTAGAAAATCGATATAGGTAGTTTAGAATTAATAAGTGGTGTATGTATGGTTGAAAAATTTTTAGCTTGAGATAACTACTTTACTTTATACCTACATAATTAAAAGGTCACTCCATTGATAATTAAATGGACGTATGCTTATATACAGCATGTTTATCATTAATAATAATAAAGTAAGAGATACCGCAAGCATTTTTTACTCATGAACAGAAAACCTGGAATTTCGTATTTTTTCCTTCTTTTCTTATAAAGTAAGCCCCGAGGGTACCTTTATGTAATGCTTTTTGATTTAATTTAATTTCTTTACATTAAAAGCGAGCTTTTCAACTATTTTATGGTGTATCTTTCAAAGATATACTTTGTTATCTTCAAGGCACAACAATATTTTACTGGAACGACATCCAGTTTTTAATAGTTAAAAATAGTGACCCACTACAAATAATATCCCACTTGTGGATAAATATATATATACCGTTCGTAAAAGAATTTTGAAATATAAATGTAAATCGGGAATAAACTATAAATACTGATTTAAATATGTTATACATTTTATTCACTTTGAGTATACATATAACATATTAAATTTTCTCATAATACAGTCTAAGACAATTTTTTGTCATGAGATATGTTATCCTCTACCAACTTACATAACATAATCTTGGCTCATCTGAGAAGTAACTCGATGTTTTGGGTTCTATCTTGTCATTCTGCTAGGATTATGCTGTCACAGAAGTGAGAAAGAGGAGCTGACTTATATTTCTCTATCTGTACCTACCTTATATATCCAACTCCATCAAAACGATAGGTATACCTACCTCACCGCGGCAGGTGTATACACAACAATCATTAACTAACCAAATGCAGCTGACTGCATATATAAAAGACGAGAAGAAAATGTGGAAATTCGTTTTTCTTCTTACAGAGAGGATGTTTTGCTCAATACCTCATGAAGCTAGCTCAATCAACAAACAAAACACAGCAACATAATTCTCCACAACATATGTAGGTATATAGATATAAAAGCCCTTTTTCCTACAGCATCTAGCTCTACTTTTATAAATACTACCCACATGCGCATAAATCTAACAAGAAATAAGATTTATTGGTTGCCTAGCAACATCTTTTCTCGTTTGAGGCGCAATTGTTTGTTCGTAAGTTATGCATAAGGGTACATATGCATCAGCATACATATATATATGCTGAATACATCTCTAATTTATGTACTGCCACTAAAATTATGATGAGGAAATCCCATAAATTGAAGATATCAACTGTTTTAAAAACCGATATTATAGTACATTTAGGCGTCGTCTTAAGGCAATGTGCAAGTATGCAAAACATTATATAGTATTTAGTTGAACTGTGCTATTTGTATATTACAAATTTTTAATGACTGGTTGTTATGGATAGTTTAATTTTTAATTTTTAATTTTCATAATATTTATTGCATCTGAATATTAGACGAAACAACATTTTTTTATCTCCTTGTACAGAAAGAAACACTCTAAAACGGGTCAGAGTAATTAAACTGTTTTAGTTTAAGGTTTCTTTTACAAAAATACACAAATTTGCGAGGTTATATATTAGAGTTTGCCTCTTTTAGAGTGTATTTGCTTGTCTATAATTGAATAAAATGTTTCTGCTTTATGTACATATATATATAGTACCTGGAATGTCATAATCCATGTGATGACACCCAAACAAGATTGTAATTTACCGTTTTCTACGTATATAGGGTAGGTTGGTATTGGCAGCAACACATGTGATCACATTTGATACGTTAGGGAAGTTTAGATTAAAGATATAGGTACCTATATCATCTACATGTGCAAAGCTGTACATACATGTAAGGAAACTTAACTAGATTTATTCGTTTATATATTTAAATATGCAATATTTGTAACCAACTGATATCATAGCAATTTTCTGTGTCCTCTAATTGATTCTATTTTTTGCATATTATAACTGTATTCAGCTGTATAATAGTTGATTTATATTTGACTGCTATTGTACTACTTTTCATGGTTTATATCATAGAGTAATTATACATAGAGTTTTGACTCTTATTGATTTCATAAGTTTTACTGCATAAATGATTTAATTTCTGTGAATTTTAGAAACATTATTTTGTAAAAGCTTTTAGGTAGACGAATAGTAGTATAAAACTGCATAGAGTAATTACACATAAAGTCGAAACACTGCAATTACTCTATGGTTTATATTTTGTATTGTCTTAAAATTTTTCTGCACAGGTAAGGTAATTAATGACTATATAGTAATAATGACTAGGTATAAATATAGTCTAAATTTTATATTTTATAAATACCATACTGTAAAATTGTAATATGTTTTATAACGTAAAACTATTCGTAAACTATTGACTGATATGCACTGATAGTAGAAATTCATTTACCTAGGACCCTACTATAATGATGTGTTTTTAATTTAAGAATAAAACTATTATTATTTAGAAAAATAAATTATAAAACATGAAATTCAGTATTTTATTTAAATTAGTTATATTTTTAATTGATCTTAAAAGCGTTTTACAGATTTTATGTTATTAATTTCATCTCCTAGAATAGTATTATGTGTATTGATAATGTGATAATAAAATAAAATAATATGTTTCTTTTAAAATTTGAAAAGATACTAAATTAGAGTAATTATTGATTATTAAACTTGCTACATTTAATATTTGTAAATACGGCTTAGGATGTGTCATGCATTTAAACTTAATTATTTACAATATAGATATAATTAATGCATATTCAATAAAAGAAAGCTCCACGCATTAAACCAAGAATTTTCATATAGGCATAAAAAATAAAAAATATTTTTTTATACTATTTAACTATAGGTACACATGGATTCCTTTTTTGCTTTGATTTCAAGTTAAGACAAATAAACTATAAATATATCTATTTCAATGACTTTGCAAATTTTTTCATAAATGAATTGTTTGACTGTTTAAAAAGTTATCACATTATTATAATTTATATTTTCAATTTTAAACTTTATTTGTGAAATTGAATATAAAAACCAATCTTGAAATCACAATTAATTATACAAAAATGTAACTGACGATTGTCCAATATTTTGCTTACCAGAATCCTGCATGGTGCACTCGTCGATATCGGCAATCTGGGCTCGGTCTAGCCAACTCAGCCTTGTGTAGTCCGTCACATACCAGTCCTCGTAGTAGAACGCCTCATCGTCGATGTAAGGCACATCGTAGTCCTCCTCCGCGCTGAAGTGTTCTACCTTCGTTGGTGTCACCGCATCGGGGTACATATAGTCGTCGTTGACAATCACCTGCGATTGCCGCTCAGCCAACATAATCGTCTTCAGCTCGTCATCCGATTTATCGAACAACTTGCTCACACCTATCACTGCTGGGGAACGTTTCATTCTCTCGGCAGGTGGCGGGTGAAGCGACACAGTGGTAGCGATCACAGGCGGTGGCAACGGGAGATCGGCAGGCGGACCACCGCTGCCTAGCAACAATCCGCTACTCCCTGGGGGCATACTACCCAGTCCAATTTGCCCTCCACTGGTAGGAGTATTTGGTTGACTCAAATGCCGGAAAACTTCGTCGAACTCCGAGAGCGTCTTGGCGTCAACTATAGGTGAACTCCTTCCAGTGGTATCTGCTAAACGATGATCTCGCCTACTGCCAGAATGTTCACCGTTGCGGATTATAACTGTGTCTATCTCTTGCGACTTTTGATTGCTGCTGTTGTTGTCTACTATTTGTGTACAATCTCCCGACTGACTAACTCCAGTGGTAGTATCCTCTACTTCCCCTTCTAGTGGCAAGTGGAGTAGTAGGCTGCCTTCTGTCTTCTTTGTGTGGTTAATATCGATCCCCTTCTCTTCTGTCGACGAGGGGAATGACGGTGCAGACGGAGGAACCGCTAGGGGAGATTTGCTATAGCCGTCTATTACAGTTGTCGTCTTATCGTCGTTAGCTGTGTCCCAATTTTCTTTTTCTCCTCCCAAAGTTTCGTTGTCGCTCTCCGCTCGGCCAGTTTCATTAGATAGTGAGACGGTTTCTGTCTCTTTCTCGCCCCCAACGTCTATTTGTTTAGATTCGGACGTCAAGATAGCCGGATAATAGTTGGTTTCACGACTACTCAACAAGTCTTCCCCATTATTATGTCTACCAACATTAAGTAGATTGCTCAGTTGCTCACTGGTCACTTGTAACACGCCAGGATTATCCAAAAATTCATCTGCAGCGGCAGCACTACTTTCAGTGTATTTAGTAGGTGACCCTAGAGATAAGTTGATTTTCTCTCCGCCTATTGCCTCCTTCTCTATTGCAGCAGTAGTTACTTTAGTACCCTGTAATCTCTCCACTGCATCTGAATCGATATCGAGTGTGCTGCTAACACTAGCAGCACAGTCATCGGGTTGAACTTTTTCCCTTTCACTCCCAGTCGGTGTATCGAGAGGGGGGCTGGTGCTACTACTATCAAGCTCTTCTTCAGCTACCACAGATGGTACATCATCCTCGTCACCCCTCTCACATCCTTCCATGTCTTCCTCCCAATTGAAGCCTGCTGGAGCGAGGGAATCCCCAGTTTGACTGGTTGATAGGGAGTGCATCACGCCGCTCGATGACATTTCTGAGGACTCGATCATCCCAGCACTCATGAGCGATGCACTTGCACTCATTCCATCCTCTCTAGTCTCTTGTAAAGTTGTAGCCGTCTCCCCATCTATCGCACTTTCTTCTTCATCCGAGTAGGCTAAATCGCTAGTCCGGTCAGCGGCCAGTGATTGCACCATTCTCATGCGCACCGCCTCATCGTCCTCTTGCTGTTGCAGGTCCGTCGTTAACTCCTCCAGTTTGCCGGAATCTGTTGACGAACTGCGAAAGTGTCCACTAAATGTCGTATTCCCCTTAGGTGTCCCAAAATCCACAGCTATGTTTAACACTTGACCGGTCATTGCATGCCCCTGTCTGTAGTCGCATTGGCGTCTGTCGCGCTCACTTAGAAACGATGAGTTATTCTCCTCAGTAGATGAAAAGAAATACGCACAGTTCTCTTCTAGTTTTTCCTTCTTATGTCTCCTCGAAGTCTGTCGCTTCTCAAAAGATCGACGTCCACTCGAGTTTTTAAAGTTAGCTCTGCGTAGTTCAGTGGCAGCAGAAGAGGAGAATAATGTATTTTGTCCACCAGCAACGCACTTCTTATTTGTCTCCTCAGATGGATCGATAGTATTCTCGCGCTCTTGATTTGACTCCTGTGTCGTAACGAGAGAATGCAAGCGCAGCGCGTTGTTATTTCCTTCTCGGCATAATCTAGCGTCATCCGACGAATTAGAGGAAGGACAACGCCTCACCTCCTCTTGCAGAGCAGTAATTATGACGTCACCTCCTATTTCACCAGTGTTACCCGGCTGTTGTAATTGTTCTACCTCGTGCTGAACAAGAGAAGCAGTCAACCTCCCCTGTACCTCTCTCTGTTCCTCATCTCTCCCTAAGGATAGGCGCCTCTTCGCTGTAATTGCAGCATCTCTACAACTGCTGTCTCTCCGATTGCTAGATAGATAGTCATCGTTTTCAACAGCGTGCTCCATTTCATCATAGAGTGATAAGCGGTCTGAATCTTCCTCTTTAATAGGAAGTAAATTTTGCGTGTCAAGTGTCGAGGGTAAAAAATCATCCCCATAACTCTCGTCAAACGAGTAGTCGTACACTAATTGCACATTGGGTAACACATAAGTCCTGGGAAGTTGTCCGTTACTTTCATCTTCAGAGGTTTCTATTTCAGATTCAGATTCTGATCCATTAGCACTGCGCACCAGTTCTAATTCCTCGTGCAGAGAAAGCTGATCCTCCGAAACTATCTTAGGCACAGTTAGAAAATTACCGCTCAGTTCTTCATCGTCATTGAAGGAGGCATCGTCACATGAAATATCGTCCGAGCTGCTTTGGGCTTGCTCTAGTTCCTCGTGTAGAGATAACTGGTCTTCGGAAACAACTTTTCTAGGTGTTGGTAAGAAATGATGTTCACTCATAAATGCTTCTCTGTCATCATCCACCGCAAAACTTTCCCCATCGTAGGAAATTTCGTCTAGCTCAATTTTCACCGGACAGTCTGGGTTGTTAGAATCGTCATCCATTTCGGGAAAAGAATCGTCACTTTTATTGTCCTCTAGCTCCTCGTAAATAGATATTTGGTCCGCGTAGTAATCGGATAATTTGTCGTTGGACGAACTGGAGGGGATCATTTTATCGAAAGAGGAAGATTTCGCTTCCTGAAGATTCCTCTCCGCCATAGAGAACTATTAGGATTTAATCCTAAAGTAGTCTGAAATATTTATCGAAAGAAATGAATTTTATTGCTTTTAAAACGTGTGTATTACCTGCATAAATAATATTCTAGGCATATTGGAATAGTCTGTACTCAATCAATCTTATTAATTGTTTTATGAATGCATGAATAGTCGTTATGTAAAATTTATGCAATTTAATCATTCTTATATAATTTAATAATGAATTATAATAATAGTATTTAACAGTATCCATAAAATATACGAGTATCTACAATTTATTACTAAATTACCTATGACGGTATACCATTATATTTTTCGAAAATTCAAATATACCTAAATAATATAAATAAAATTAATATTTGTAAGCCATATATTTATTAATTATCTCCCAATGATTTACATAATAATATGTAAATCTCCAATATATATAAGTATATAGAAAAAAGCAAAAATTATTAAAGAATTAGTTTAGAATTAGTAAAAATTAGTAAAGAATTAGTTTAGAATTAGTAAAAAATGTATATATATGTATATGTATGTGAATAAAATAAATTATTCATTATAATTATAAATCAATAATTTAAATATAATTTATAATTTTATCATTTTAATTAATTATCAAATTAACGATACATTTATTCTCTTATTCATTATACATAATATATACCAAACATAAATAGATTTATTTTTTTATTTTTTAATTAGTATATATTATATATAGACACTAATACACATTGCTAAAAAATATACCACGAACAAATATTTTAACATTTACCTTTTAAAATTTCAAAAGAAAAGTTGATTCTTTTGATTTAAATAAATTCGAAAAGCACACGAAGTGGGAAGACCACGTTCCCGATAAAAATGAAGTTCAGTGTTTTTCGCATGTAAAGAGAGAAAACATTGGATCACCACGAGAGATCCAAAAACGGATCGAAATATGAAAAATTGATTTCAATTTCGCTCCTTAATAGTTCTGTCAAACAGAGTTGCTGTATTGTATACACACACACACACACACAGCTCGAATTATAAGTGTATATAATCGTAATAGTGCAACTCACTGCGAGACTTGTATTTTTGATCTCAATAAATATAATCTGCCAATTTTTGAGCACCATAATTGCCAAATGCAATTCATTATATTATAATAAATGAGCACACGCTAGAGTTGAAACGTCTAAACGAGTGAAGTGTTTTTAGAGTAAAATATAAATAAAATAGACGTATTTATTTTTCTTATATTGATTTTAATCCCAGACCCTATGTGTGTTTGTCCGAAAAATATGCCCCTTTCGAGAGAAGACCCAGCATAGTTTCACTGAATATCAACTTTAGACGGAAAGGATCGGTGTTTGGGGGTGAAATATTGTTGTTTGTATAATTGGCGTCCTAGACGACTCCTTAAATGCAGTATAAGAACTCAACAATTTTTAGAAACCTAATTGCCTTGTGAGTGTCCTCAAATTAACTATCTGACTACTCAAGCGCCTCTCTGCTTAAATAAACAATTGAAAGGAATAGTTTTTCTAATAAACAACATTATGTTAGCATTATTGGTCTAATAAAATATCCTCTATAATATGTTTCTTCGATCTATGTATCTGCTATTTGTTGTCTGAATTCGACTGTAAAAAGACATTGTAAACTGCTGGGTTAATTAATAATTATGTTTTTGTAAAATTACAAAAATAAACTTTTTAAATAAATAAATAAAATTTTTCTTTTATTCTTCATCAATATAAATTCTCAATATCTAAATAAAGCTGTTATATATTACTTTCTGTTTAGACAGCCATTCAGGTGTATTAGACTTGATATTAACTTGACATATACACATACCTAAAATGAATATAGTACAGTCAACCTGTTGATTTAAAAAGAATAATCTTCGTTTACAGAAATAGATCAGGATTTCCCACCTCCCCCTTCCAACTCCAAGTGGACTCACTATATACCCCTTTTTTCCTGTCACTTGATCTGTCAAGCATAGTTATGATGAATTTAATAATTAATAATTACCATATATACTACATCGGACACCGCAAGAGACATAAGAACACATAGGTCTAGAGGTAAGTGCATTTACTAAAGGTTATATGAATTGGAATCCCACTAATGGGGAACAATTAGGCTGAAACCATTCTACACATGAATTCACCTGTTAAATAATGTGTACTAATTGTATTTAAACTAGGTGTTTCATATAGAAAATACGGTTATATTGATACTCAATAAATTAAAAAAAAGTTTTTCTCTGATATTTTAATTTTATATAAGACATAAACTATTAATTATTAAATTTAAAATTTTTGTGTTCTAATTTTCCTGGAGATATATAATTTTTGTTTTCAAATTTTTTCCTCCAAAAGACACTCAAATTTATTACTCTATATAAATGATTACCTAACAAGAAAAACATTAATCAATTATTATATTTTATTGTTATTGATATATTTTATAAGCTTCATAAATGTTTCCCTATAAATAAAAAGCTAAAAACATTTTTTACAAAATAAATAAAAAATAACATCCAAAATGTTACAATATTATATAATTAATAGAAAAGAATTTGCAAAATCACAATTTCGCGCTAAATAAAATTGTTCAAACATAGTTTTCTCCATTACTATATCTACGGAAGACAGAATAAAAGAAAATTAAATTTCTTCAAAATATAGGCATAGCACAGACGCTTTACGTCAAATATGAGAAACAAAGTAATGCATATATTCTCAAAACCATCTAGCATTCCAGAAGTCTTCTAATTGAAATTATGTGTCGAACATTTTAATATTTTGATCATACATGTCTGTCGCAGAATATTGGATAATGAAAATAAATAAATATATATATCTTCTAAATTGAAAAGTCGAAGTTTGTTCTAAAGACATTTAGAAGACCAAGAGTGAGATGGACAGATAGAATAACTCATGTAGACGAAGGATGCGCGCTGAATCGAAAAGTACCTCGTCGCGCTGCGACCTACGCAAGGAAGACATGACTTTAGCAGCACATAATATATTCAAACTATATAGAGATAATAATTGTATAAAATTGCTACAATTCGATCTATATATCTAGCTGTATTATAAATATAGTTATTTTTAATAATAATATTTGAAAAATAACGAAATATTTATTTCAGTATTAATTTAAGTTAAATCTTTACGCTGTACTTTTATTCTGTAAGTGAATAAAAATTTAAACAATATTGAATATTTCGTTATTATGACTGTTTTATCTGTTAGAATCCATTTTAAATAATACTTAGAAGTTATGTAATTTTCTGAATTCTCTGATTTAGTATTGATAAAGTTTTAATTAATTTTCATATATTCATGTATGAAAAAATTAAATGTACTTATTTCACAATTTATAAAACAACATTTGCCACATTTGGTTTAATTCTAAAAATTTGTAAGTTTTACTTTGTTTTTATAATTTCATTCTTGAGACGGGTTCCATAACAACGACGTGGTGAATATTTACTCTGTTTTTCTCTGTGTTTTCAAAGAAAACCAGAGCAGCTTTTTTAATGATTTCCTTCTTTCTTTTTTTAAATAATAACAAATTTATCCAAAAGCATACTATATAGAGAGTAGGTATAAGAAGTATAGCTTTACCACTGTGTACCTTTCACAAATATAGATTATGTACAAAATTATATTGTATGTGAGACTATAATATACTGCCAACATTGTACATTTACTATTTCCAAATACAATGAAAATGGTCCCTTAAATGAAGTGAACTCAGAAGACCTTCTAAATTGTGGTGAATTTTGCGTCGCAATATAGTTGTTTCTTTGGGTTGGTAGCTTTCTTATACATACCAGAGAGGGGAGATGTATCGAATTTGGGATCTATATGGTGTTGATTGACACGTTGAAGGCAACAACAGAGTCAGTAGATGTTGATAAATAGAAGAAAGGGGGGGTTGGGGTGAGGTGCAGCTTGTTGTGTGGGAAAAGAGACTTGACAAAGCTAAGGGAGTAAACCTAATTAATTCATACCATCGATAGAAAGGATTAAAAGAGTAATGTTGACATATTATAATTATATAATATATGGTAAGTTTACGTCGATGGGGAGAATTATGAATAATATGTGTCCTAAACTTTTGCTACTTAGAATATAAAACTAAAACTTTATACAATTCTATTTTCTCTGTCCTCATAAAGATTGTAGATGGTCTATTTTTATATATATTATAGACATAATATGTGTTTAAAAAAGAGTTGACCTGAGGACAACGAATCAAATAAATTAGAGATTTAACCTCAAGATATAATCATATTATGCTATACAGGTTTCATGTTCAATTAACCTTCTCAAAGAAATTAATGACAACAAAATTTTGGATACACTAGCTTTTATAATCGGATATTAAAAGTAGTGTACAATCCATTATTAGATTACTAAATTATATTTAATTTTTTTAGAAATTATATGCTAAATAGAATTAATAATAAAGAGTTTACCTTATAGAACTTTTTGCACTTATAGATGAGAAGATATTCCACAAATGATATTTACCAATTCATTATTTTATTTATAATCTATTACAGAGAAAAATGTGTATTTTGTATTTTGTATTTTGTATTTTGTATTTTGTAGTCTGTAAAATGTTAATAATAAATAAGTACCCAGAATGTATGTTACTATTTAAAATAATATATGTAGAAGTAAAATGATGAATTTTTGGATTATAGTTATTTATAGTTTACTATATAAATTATATAAATATAAAAAAATATGAATTAATGTATTCTATATTAATTAAATGTAACAGATACATGTGTACTAAATATAGAAGTGTAAACGTTTATTGGATAATGACCATAAAATGCATATTACATGCAAATAAAACTATCGATAAATGTAGACAATTTATAAATATAAATTAACGATTCGTAAATCACTAAGTATTTTTTAAATAATGATTTTTCTGTGTTATAAAAGTTAGTAGTAATTGTCATAAATTTACCGATGATTGAGAGAATCATGAACTATTTTGAGAAGATGACACCACCAGCGAGTTATTGCACTTTCAAATTAGGGATATACTTATCAGCGCATATTATAATTTCATTTCATATGAGAGTTTAGTAACTTAAATCCTATTTTCATACCCATCGAGTATAGAAGCTATTAAAGAGTCGTCAGTAATATAAAGATGACATTTATGGGATGATGCAATCTTCTCACAGAAAAATTCACTTGTATCTCACTGATGGTGATGAATTCGTTTAAATATTGAATGTCACTTGTTTTTGCATAAATCAGTGATATATTAATAGCTTATTTAATAAATATATGAGTTATAAAAAACTGTATTTTTTATTAATAAAATTCAAAATATTAAAATATATTAAATATTTAGTTCATAATGCGAACTTTGAGGAATTTGAGAAAGGCTACTTAAGCATTGATTGATTGATTGATATATGTTTCCAATAACTTAATTCACCATCATAATCTTATACAAAATACAACAAACAATTATGAATGGATTCTATTAAATCAATGAGAAATGTTGTTTCTAAATTTTTTTATTAACTTCGCTTTCCATTTTTGGTGACATATTGTGAGATTCGTAAAATGTCAAAGAATAAATTTATCCTAAAGCTGTCTTTTATGATTCATTTTGCCTTGAAAAGTTAAGTGTTATCCTCTTCCATCTTTCTAATATTTGGTTACAATTCTGATATAGAAAAAATCGGTATTATCTAAAATTCAAACGCTTTGATTGTAGTTGGTTCTTTATGGAAGGCATATGATATTACCCTAAAAATTCTGAAGTTTGATGCCGAAAGTCATATATTATTATTTTTAGTGTGCTATATTGGCACTAGGTATTCCAGTCAATATACTTCTAGTGGATCATTGACGACAGCCATAGGTAATCAAAGAGGTATAATGAAGTCCAATATATGGGATTTATTTACTGTGGTTACCTAATTATAATGATTATTTTGCCGAAAAGTCATGATTCCGTCAAAAAGATAAGTACGTTTTCTGCTATGTCGTATCATCAGAATGGACAGTCTATATTACATATAATAATATATAGCAATGTATTACTACAGCTGATACATTTATATATAAAGTTGCATATATGCATATGCAAATGTTGTTATAGTTGAAAAAAAAAAAAAATTCTGTAAGCTGTATTTAATTTATATAAAAACAAGTTTAACAGTTACACTGTTGTATCGTTGCTGCATTTTCGGCCTGTATATAATACGTATAAAAGCATATAAATATCTTTTCAGTAATCAGAATACATCCCGTAAAGAAAAATTACATTTAGAAAGATTATATTGGAAACTTCGTTAAAATTATATTACAGCAGTATTCAGAGCAGCTTCAAATCTTTAATCTTTTTCATATACATTTGATTTTCATCTTACAGTATAAAATTTAGTATATGCATTTTAACGTTTTAATAAGTTTCAAAAGGGCTCAATGCGATTATAGTATATAATGATATAATTACAACAAATGCGAAGTTTTATTTTTCATTTTTCATTTTTCATTTTTTATCATAGGTGTGAATAAACAACTTCAAGTGATACTTCTAAAATGTAGTTGTTTCTTATCTTCCCTTGACTTATAGAGTGTAAACTCTCATATTTGTTTTGTAATATGGAAACAATTATATATTTTATTCAAATTCAAATTACATATTCCAAAACATTTCACATTGTTATTTTCTTAAGTTTGTTATTTATTCTTAATGTATAATTAAGTACATGTGTACATTAATCTTTTCTGCACGTCTGTACATGTTGGTATATAATTCCAACAATTGAACATTTGAAAACATTTATTAAAATTGTTATAGTTTTAACTTATGAATCACACACTACATACCTATATACCTACGTAAATGTACATATATAGAAATAATAAAAATACATATTATATTGTAATTTTTATAGTCATATTGAATAGCTAGCTGCTATTAAATTGGCAATTTTCAATCGGAAGGTATATTATAATGTTTATTATAACCTTTTGTAAACATAAACATATTGATAATACAGAAACTGTTGTAAATATAGTCAATATACCAACGAATTAAAATAAATAGCATAACGATTATGATTCTTCCCCAGCTTGTAAAATCTGAAATAATTTGTAACTATTACAATCAAACTATAAGAAATTGTTTGGATAAAAGATTACAATAAACATACGATTCAATATTAATTAATTTAGACAAAATTTATATTTTAACAACTCATAGGAAAATTATTTAAATTTATTTGTTATTTTTAAATAAAAAATCATTGTCAAGTAGTATTTAAATAAAAAAACCTGAATTTTCTTCTTAAAGATATATTTCATAAAATATTTCTTTCTTGCCAATAATCTCTATGATTTACTGCATACTAAATTATGAACGTAATACATATATAGCAGTTATAAACATATTAATTATATATTTGGGAAATAAGCACTGAAACACTTTATTTTCCAAGTAATATTAAATAATAAAACATTTTTGTAATTAAAGCGCAATATAATCTTAGTTTTTACATTTATTTTTTATTCTTATTCGTAAAATGCTGGTAAAAATTCTCAGCGTTTTAGATTTTTAATGAATGAACTAGTAATTTAGATTACAAATTCACTAATCAAAATTATAATTGTCTGTTAAGTAAAGTTATAACAAAACTAGTTTATATATTAGTATGATATAGTAATGTAATAATATACACATGTTATATATATAATTTTATAGTAACGATTAAAGTGCCGTTAATTTGTATTTAGTGGATTTAAGTATAAGGAAACATATTAATTTCTGTAAACTAATTCATCTAAAACATCTTATCTCAACCGAATTGTTAATATTGATAATTGGTATTATTAGATGTTGTGTTCTTTGTAATTCATGGAATTATTTGTGTAATTTGCAATTTGCAATTTCTTTTTTTATTAACTCTTAATCGCGTGAATATATTATAAAATATATTACAATTAAATACATGTATGTATAGGTAGGTACAAGTTGTATGTATATATGTAGTAATTTTATATTTGGCAGAAATTAATGTAAACGTCATTCACATCACTCACATCACATATCCATTAAATGGCAAATTACCGAACACCAAATGAATTCCACAATTTAATGTAAATCTCTTGTTTCCTGAATTTACATAACTACACAGCACACAAATTGACATCATGTTATTTCGACATGGTTAACATATTTCATGGGCATACACGTGGTGCACATTTAGTTAGAAAAAGTTGAACAAGATTTTGTATTTATATATGCAAATCAAATGTCATGGAATGGTGGTTAACAGTAGATACCTATGAACTTGATGGTTGATTTAATCGTACAAGCATTCCATGAATGTTGGCGACCCAATTTACGAGGAAGCCCCTTTGACGGACTTAGCGGATTATTTGTGTTAAAGTGACTATTGAGCATTTTATGCAGTCGTTCGTATAATTTCATGTAAACGTAAAATATTACATACATTGATTATTAAGAATTGTATATAAGCATTTAAAAGAAATTCGTTGATTAAAAGTGTTAATAATATAACATAAACGGATATCTTATTTATATCTCCGATAAATATAGGCGCTATAACGAACAAACAAGTTGTATATGATAAAGCTAATAAATCAATGTTTAGTAGAACAAGTAAACATCTTAGATTATTATTGGTACATTTTTTATAACGCCTATAATTTGATATCTGTCAATCATTATCGCTTATGAAAAAAAATGGAGTATGAAAGTTAAAAATACAATCTACAAGTATATTTTACAGAATTTGACCATATGAGTATAAATTCTGAATTAATTATTATTATCGTCAAATGAGCTAGTTATCACCGCATGATTGTTATCGTCACCATTCTTGTTATTACCTGCGTTCTCTTAGATAATGGTCAGTATAGATTCAGTGAACGTTACTTGTTTTTATTTCATTTAATTATTATATTAAATAATTAGAGACCAAAATGATCGAAAGATATTAATTCGAACATAATTAGATTGCGCAATATCTGTTTAGCAGGTATAAGTCAGCTGGGTTGGATTGTTAGAGTGCAACATTTGACGATAACTATATAATATTATCTGTTTTACTAGGGGTTTTTATTTGTGGACTTACGCTTTGTAATAATAATGTGTTATATCAAATGAATTAATAGTGAGTTGTGCTCAGAATAATTCATTTAAGCGATAAGTATTCAATCGATAACAAATCCATATTAAACAAAGAAAGTAGGAAGCTATATCAATTACATATACATTATGCATAAATCAAATGCCTTTTTATATAAATATATTTTGTTGGTTATTTTAAATAATCTGTAATCGCAAAGGAGCAAAAAACTGTGCGATTACAGATTATTTAAAATAACTAACTGAACTATTGATTAAAAAGGTACAAAATACACCAAATTGGATTATTAAAAAATTGTAATACAAATAATTTGTGAAAATATACTTTTAAAGTGGTTGTATCTATTGGTTAATTTCTTTCATGGTTTAATCGCAAACTTTGATTAAATGTTATTATATTAGTCTTTATAAATCACATATATTTCGCCATGCTACAAATATACCTGACTATAATAAAATATTCACTCAATATTTAGTACGCATAAAATAAATAGTAGATATCCAGAAAATATCCTTAGTAGAGTAAATGCATAACAAATGTTATAAAGTCATCGATACTGCTATAACCTATCTATCGGAATTGTCCGAATAAAAAACTACAGAAATAATTAATCAAAGAAATGTATCATTTCAATATGCTATTGTAATGTGTAATGGACAACATAAGTTGTTTTAAGATTTATTTATTATTTAAAAACGGTAAGAGGAAATCATATTTAAAAGTATTATCATATGTAAAAGAATTGTTTTATTTATAAAATTACAACTTTCTTATTTCCCAGTCATTTAGTATCTTTTTATTCTTATCGTTATCATAGTCTCCAATATTTGCAAACGAGTGCTAATTGTGAATTGAGAATAAAATTCAAATTTTGCATATTAGCAAGCAGAACAATGGCTTTAATCTAAATATTTCAGCAAAATGATATCAAACTTAATAGAGTATAATTTTTAACAATAAGCTTAACTAGTCTCCTTGTAGACTACTGACATACACAAAAAACTTCAAATACGATACTTGAGAAATGTGTTCTATCTCGATCCTCTTGTAAAGTATCCCACACATGAAATACAAAAATAATCCACTGCAATATAAAAATCTTCAAGCTAGACACTCATGACTCACAAATCACAAAATGATTCCTTTTTATTTTCAAGATCTGAACGTACATATGCAATTATATCTGGCTCTTATAAATAGGAGATTAAACTCTTAAATACCATGTACCTCTCTCCTAATGTACAATAACTAATTTTCGTTATATTTTGTAATATTATGAATATATTAAGATGATTATTATAATGAAAAATTAATTTAATTCACGTTGGTTGCAAGTCATTGATGTATTTTTGTATTTGTTTATAATTAATTAACATCAGTAATTATATGCTTAACTTTGAATGCATTTATTTTCATAGCAGTATTATAATCTCATTTAGTAAATATATACAATGTCCTTTATTTCAGTTGTTCATAATTGTTCGTATAATTTTAATTCGGTATACCTAAAGTTCAATTTATTCCTTTATTGTAGTATTTTTGATAAATATGCGCATACTTATTTTTTTATTTTTTTTTATTTAGAAATATAGAAAATTTATTTTTTTCAAAATAGAAGGATTATTCACGAAATTCACATTACAAATGCATTTATACACTCTGTCATTTCTAATTATTGCTATTATAATTATTGAAAATGTAATAATTTATAGACAATATAATAATAAACAAAAATGTTATGGAGATAATGCAATATTTTTTTTGTTATCATCAATCTAGATCATTATTACCTAATACAAAGAAGCTTATATGCCAATTATTTCTGACATAAAATTATAAAGTAACTATATAAAGTACATGTAAACATGATATACATACTAGACAATGTTCGATTTTCTTATGTATTTAAATAAATTAAACGAAATATAAGTATAGTATACATAGATATATGTAATATGTGCGTCTATATTGTTTAGGGCGTAAAATCTGCTAATAAATTAATGATAATTTATAAAATCTTAAACGAAGTAAACAATATAATTAAACATATTGAATATCTCACAAAAATTAGTAAATTACATAAATAATTCTGATATTGAAGTATTTGAAACTTCAGATGCATTTTTTGTATTTTATGGTATATGGTATACGTATATAGCATAGCATATCTTTTAAAGTTACAGCAAATAGTCAAAATCACAAATTTGTAAAACATCTTTCTTTAAGAACAATTATTTAATATTAAATTGTTTTATACTAAATCCGTCGTGACGTCTATGTATCCCTTTTGTGTAAAACACTTTCATATATAATATATGTATATAGTTAGTTGTAAATTTAAATCAGATTAACATACATATACATATCATTGTGATTTTCCTTAAAGCAAATATTTGCATACCAGTATATAGCAGTAAAAGACAAAATCCTTTTAATTTTGAAATGGTCCAGTAGATAAAAGATTTTTGTGTATTTTTACTTTAATTAAATTCACGCTAATTGAAGTAACCTACTATACACTTTATTTGGCTATGATTAAACCAGAGAGAAATACAAGTATGGCTTGATTTTACAGTATTATCTAATAATAATAATAATAAAAGTGTATATTTTTCTCGAACTGACAGACCGCAGTAGTCGAGCCATAAAAATGGGGAGT
>JAYRBW010071328.1:0-26500 GCA_036023295.1 Invenusta paracnida
GTTATTTGCCGCTATCGAAAAACTTTATTATTATTCAAGCTATACTCCTATAAATTACATATTATTGTAGCTCTAATACAGGCGCACATTTCTATATATTTTTACTTTTCATATCAATACTTACTTTATATCATGTACATTTGCCAGTTTGAAATTTGATCTTTTATACTGTTTTAGACGTAAATTACAATTGCATTGATGGGAATATAAAATGGCGAACTCTGAACATTTAAACAAACCTATTTACGCTATTTTGACCGCGTGAACTCTCTTGGTATTATTACTCTATGCTTGTAGTAATCATTTATATCGTAGTAATTAATAATTTATTAAGGATCTATATTTTTGACCACAAACTTACTTCTTCAAATAGCCAATCTACGTTCATGATGTATATCCTAACTTCATTACATATTATTATAGAAAAATGTATTTAAAAGTAATCAAAATAGTTCTTTTTATTAATCGTTTCATAGCGGTAATTAAACATTTGGAAAGGATCTTAATTTTTGACCAAAGAACTATTTTTTCAAATTGTTACGTCATTTTTTAAGATATCCAATCTATGTATATAAAGTAAAACAAACATCTATGATAAATATATTATGTCATAAATCTATTATAAACAAACTTCATTTGTAATACCATTTTAATTATGTTATTATTTTATAATCTTACACGTAATATTTTATGAGATAATAGCTAATTTCATAACCCTTTAATTATTTTGAACTTTTTGGGCCTCATCATAATTTTATCTCAGTGTTTGACATGAGAATTTAATATTAAAATTTAAAAGTATATGAATAACTTACCGTTCCCTTGCAGATAATAATAGAAAAAAATCAAAGAACGAAGACAAAAATTTAAAAAAGAACTAAAACTACTTGCTGGAAAAGCTCAAGTTTTGTAAGATTGATTTATTTAGGCCGGCCAATTTTTCATGTTTTTGCTTCGTAAAACCAAAAAAAAATGTATATAATTTCGTATGGTAGAATTCAATTATGATGTTCTCTTGAAGATTTGAAGCTTCTTTAACATGAGACTTTTTAAATATTTGTAATTATAATTTTGAAAATAGATTTTAAATAAAATGTCCATTAATGATATATCATGTTTATGTACCCACCATTCAAAACAATAACACTCAGAAAACATTTTTACGTAACTGAATATTGTACAAGCATGATTATAGTAGCACGCTGTATAACTAATTTTAAATAGCTTAAAATTGAGATAAAATACAACATATTTAAACAGCAATTGAACAATTATAGTTTGAATTTTGAAGGTTATATTTTCCGAAATACATAAATAAGAAGATTGTATACTTTTAATAGTTTTAGTAATTCACTTATTTACACTTATTCACACTGTTTAATTTAATGATAACATTAAATATATTAATATTATTTAAATTATTATATTATAAATGCATAAATTTTCTAATTGTATTTATTAGGTACGCAAAGTTTATATAGCATTTAGACTTTTTTGTCTCCTGGTTCATTGGTCTTAAGAATGCATTAGAGTATATCTTAGCTTGATTTATATTACACTTGTTTGTCCGTCTATATTTCATGTTTTTATTTTTTATTTTTCTATAAATATAAATTAATCTTCTTATTCCCACTGTAACTTTCTTACATTGTTGATGAAACATTTTTAATTCACTTCATAAACATCTACTTATTTAAATATTTAATTATTACAAATTTTATTTTTGTTTTTTCATGATATGTGCACAAAATTTTAATGTATATCGATACCTTAATTTTTATTAATTTCATAAACTATAAATTTCTGATCGGCCGTTATTATTATAAATACTGTATGTACTAACGTACATTTTACTTTACAGGAAAGTAAAAGTAAAACTGTATTAAAGTAATAATTGTAAGCGATAATATTGTGAAAATATTTTTAATTAGTATGTGATTCAGAAATAATAAACATAACAAAATTAGTCTATATATTAGTTTGAATACCCGAGTACATACAATTAAATGGCTATATACTTAGGTTAAAAATGCAACAGTATAGAACAGTATTTTTGATAATTTATGTTAATCAAATAAGTCATCTATATTATAATATTGTAGTGTATACATCTGTGGTACATTGTGCGATAATACAAAAATCATGCTATAATTATTTCGAGAAAAAATAGGCCTAAAAATCACTAAATAGAACTATATATTGAAAAAGTGGTTTATTTTATCATTTGACAATATAAATTACTAAGAAATGGAAAAATTACTTAAAACATGTTAGCTATTAATTACAGTTATATATTATACTGCTTTTAGTTCTAATGTTAAATGGTCAGTCTTTAAATGTTCATGCATATGAATGCCATATGATATGTCTAGGATCACAATATATCAAGTTAGTAATTTAGTAAATTAATAAAGTCTCCATGCTTTTTGAGTGTATTTAAATATATGTAGTAATGTTGAAATTGTCGCAGCCATGCTTAAAATGTATATTTCTGAATTTGTATTAGGTTTCTCAATTCCGCCAATTAAACTCAAGAATTTTTTTTAATATTGTCCATCAACAAGCGCTCGCTGGATATTGACGGGGTCCCCTTGCTTTACGAGAACTGTTTCACGATTACGTTCTTCAAATAGTTCAGCTCTATCAGTTTGTGAGCTAGCCCGATGCGACAACCTTGACGTTTGAGAGGGTGGCCTTGACGACGAAAGGTTCACGTTGTCCAGAGTACCAGGACCACCTTTGCCTGCAGCTTCATTGGCCTTGTCCATGTTCTCCAATCCACCGAATCCTTCATACAATTCCGTTCCACATTTTCGGGTGAAGTAATAAATTGTTTGAAGCAACAAAACGACTAGAATTGTTAGTCCCAATGTTCCAATCAAGCATAAAAAGAACATTTCGTTGCCCTAAATTGTTCCTGTAACTGTAATAAATTAAGATTGCTTATAGCTAAGATAAACCGATAGACCTACTTTAGTATTTGTAAAATAAGTTTAATATGTAGGTAGTTAGTAACTGATTTCAACGAAATGCTTTGTTTGAAATGTGATCTTAATCAATCTAATATGTTTATAAAGTTAAAAAAATCAAATTATGGAATATTTAAATTTCACAAAATGTTGAATACAATTAGACGATGCGGTAGCATCGACAAGCCAAAAACAAGAGCGTCAACAATTTGCTTGAGAGATGCTAACATCTTTAGTCATTAATGCTACAGAAGAAATAGGCCCATTTTTGAAAGCTAAAAAATCAGACTAGAATGGATTAAAAAGCATAATTTTGGTATAAGCGTAATCGCCAAGAGCTAAGGAACAAAATGTATATAATATGAACTTTTAAAAAGGTTTCTAGATGCTTTTTTAAATGGGTCAATTTCTATGAAAAATTGTTTCTTCTTCTTCTTATTTTTGCCAGCCTTATTGATTGATATTGACGTTTTATCGGAAAATACATTTTCTACATAAAATTGATCCTTTTAGACATAATCGCTGGAATTGTTATTAATAATAGCAGTACAACAGTAACCAAAGAGAAGTGATCCTGCTGGCACAACGGACTTTTTAGACCGCCATGGCAGGAGCGTTAACAACAACAACATAATCAAATAATCTTAAGTAAGGAAGCCAAAGTCATATTGCGCATATTTAAAACATACAAAAATTTATGAATTGAACTAATTTTAAAAATTAACATGTCCAATAGAACTTGTGGTTCAAAAACCAGTGAAAGAGGTGTCCAAATGGGATATATCTTTCCTATTGCCTAGTTTTTAAACGATGCCAGAAAAAGGATGGCTCCAGGTGTTTGACCGATAGTCTACGGCAGTTATAGTAATATTCTTGTTGTTGCACTATTTGCGCTACAAATGAAACAAGGATTGAAACTTAATTAATAGTAGATTTGCTTTGTCAAAATTTTTGTACACTGCTTTTAAAGAGTGTAGCAAGGGTCAGAATTGTTCTTTATAAAATAATGGCGCAAATTATTAGTAACGACCTTGAAGATAAACTTTGTGACGAAGTTTATTTGGTTACTGAAAATCTGCAAAAAATGCTCAGTACTCTACTCTAGTTTATCGCATCGTTGATTATCGCTTAGTCTGCGTGATAAAAAGATCATAAGCAACTCTGAGCATGGTCGAAAGTGATTTCAAGTACCTTCGAATCACCTTCGACATCTGAACAAGAAAAAATGAATTCTGAGTTATTCAGTATGTGTATACTTATTATGTTAGCGATATAAACCGCCTACATCTAAAATTATGTTTTGAGTGATATTGTATTATTGATCAATTTACTAAAACACATATGCACTGTTTCTATGAATATTTAACAGCTCAAAATTCCGTATAGAATTAGGCTTAGCAACGTATCTAATATATATAAATCATTCCATTTGTAAACACAATAAATTATAAAAATATGAAGATGTTTTTGATTCAGAAATAAAAAGTATAAATTATTATTGAAATTTATACATTCTCCTCAATACAGTAATTAAGCAATTTAGAATTTTTAAGCTTTATAAAATATTTTTTAAATGTAGCTTGTTTATGAGTACCTTATAAGCGCTACCATTAATTCTTTATAATTATTTGCAAGCTCTCTATAAGCTTTAAGGGATTTGAAACTTTATAGCATTTGAAATGTGTAATAATAGAAATTTGGGAACAATTAAAAATAATTCAACAAATAAAAATCCAAACAAAAACGCCAGCGTCACAAAAACGAAAGCCAAGAAACGAACTCCCCAAAAGAATAAAACTATAATGATATTGATGATATAAAGTGCAGCCATTAAACAAATTTATACAAAAAGAGCGCCAAGATTTAATTGTTACATACTTAAACATATTAATGTATATCAATAAGAAACATTGGTATAAACGAAACTATAAAAATTCATTAAGTATGACAACAAAAATTCGGAAAAAATTCTTGAAAATGGAACATTTTCAATAATTGTAATGAATTTTACAGTTTCGAAATATATCAATGCATTTAAACAGTAAACATTGTAACAATTAGATCTTAGCACAATTTTTATATCAATTTTTTTAATGGCTGTACTTCATATCATTCATATCATTTTAGATCTTTGCCGTTAAGGAGCTTTCATTTTGTCGTTTTAGTTTAGATATCAATTAATTTTTGTATCTTCATTCATACAACAACATTTTTTTAATTTATTCATGAAATTCTGAAATAGTATCCACAAAAGTATTCTTGCATATTTCATCATTAATGTGATTAATTTCCAAAGGATTAATTAGATTTTAATTCTAACGCTTGAATATATGAAAATTAAACATTTTTATCAAATTGAAAACCTAAAAATACCTTTCAATATAGAAATTGTCCGCTTTGCTTCAAAATAATTAAAATTTTGTTTAATCTCATTTGATTTTATGCCAAATACATTGTTTTATTGTCACTTGAAATCTACGCTTTTATTGTGTTACATATATTGTTAGATAAGACAATTGTTGTTGTTGAGTCATCAGCATAAACGTCTTAGGATTTCTCCTAAGAACGCCTTCGACTGATCGATATTTCTCGTCAAAAAACTCATTTTCGGGTTAATGCTGTTAATGTTGTTGTTGTTGCGGCGGCATCACACGAGCCGGAGCTTGCGGAGGTACGCCTCCACCTCTCTAGGCTTTTCGGCTAGGACGGAGATTGATGGGGTTGGAGTGCCGAAGCAACCAATTCTGGCCTGGACCCTGGCGGGGCACGACTGGAGCCAGTGTTCGAGATCTTCGATGCCAGATTTGTTGTGAGGACAGATGGGATCTTCATTTGATATGATATTTCGGTACCCAGCTAGGATGTACGAGTGCCACTCTTAAGCTGGGCTAGGATAACGTCTGTCTTGTGATTGTAAGTTTCATTCGTTTTTTGGGAATAGGTTTTTAGGAGTCTGCTATGTGTTGTGTTGTTGTCTTTGATCTTCTCCCTGATCATGGACTTTGTCGTATTGTATAGGTGATCGAGTTGTCAGGCTGCCCTTCTTCTGTGGCTGCTTTCTTGGCTTCTAAGTCAACCATTTCGTTTCCCGGGAGTCCACAGTGCACTGGCCCCCATTGCAGGATGATGTCCATGTTGGTGTTGCTGAGGGCATCTCTGAGATCTTGGATGTCCTTGGATTCTTCTGAATTCGGGTTATTCAGCGCTTGGAGATTAGATTTGCTATCGGTGCAAACAAGAATGGGCTGCGGTTGGTTGCCAATCCAGTTGCATGCCATGATCAGAGCTGTGGTCTCTGTTTCGAAGGAGCTGTTGTTGTTGTTTGTTTGTTTTTGTTACAAACGAGAATATCGGGTCGGAAAACGGGTTCTACTTGTTTCTGAGGTGACGTAGAAGTTGTCGAGCACCTTCTGGGTTCTCCACCAGGTCCTTGAGTGTGGTGATTCCGACATCTTCTCTCTTCTTTCTTAATGCTGGGCACGATTCCACGATGTGGGAGATGGTCTCTGGTTCCTCTTCAACACTTGTTGTTGTTGTTGGAACCGGTATGGTCTTACGCCATCAGATGGGGCGCGAAGGCTATCACCAACCTCGGGTTTTCATAAAGAATGGAAAGGGACCACTGAAGAAACGGGTTCTGGTGTTCGACGTGGCGTTGCACTCCCTCAGCAATTAATGTTGCATCGTCTCTGGAGCCATTTTGCATCTTGGGCATGGCATTAATAGATTGCATTATTTTATTTTCATTTGTGAAAGAAATGAATCGAGATTTGGAAGAAAGTAAAACAATATCATAGCAATACTATTTGGAATAATATCTTTAGTTATAAATATAGAAAAATCATTATGAAATACTCTGGAAATCACTGGAAATCCGAAAATATTGAATGTTGTGAGCAACTTGTATATATTTAGATAAGTATTTATACAGTTTATCATCTAAAGTCATTAATGCTCATGCCAATGCGTGCATAGATGTGCAAGAAAATAGTTTCATAATCATATATTTACTTACAATTGATTATGTCAATGATTATACCGATTGATACACTACATTGTTACTTTCGGAAGCTTTATGAAGCAATAATAACGTCTTTAAATTAATAACATATACAAGGAAATTTCGTTTCTTTATTAGCTATGTAGCAATCATACTTACATGATCACATTCCACAATAAATACATTTATGTGATTCCACATAAATAGCTAAGTAGATAATTCGAGGAGCATAGCATTAGATTTCTTCCATTGTTACATAAAACATTAAATGAATCACATTTTTGATTGTTTCAATAAAATTAGCTTTTACGGAATACTGTTGTCATACTATATAGAACAAACGTTAATTTTAAAAGTCTTGGGGAGATGTCTCTTGGTAGGATTTTAAAGTAAATAAATATGTTCTGCAGAGATGTATAATATATGTAATAAATATGACATCTAAATATTACAAAAGACACGTTTAATATTCACACTCCTCCCATTAAAGTTTATGGTCATAAGTACTATTATAATATTGCATTGAAAAATATTGTTGTCATTCGTAGCAAATTTTATTAATTTGTAATGAAAATATTTTTTTGTTTTGTTGTATTGGCCATATACCCAGTAATTTAAGATATAAATGCAGTTGACAAAGATATTCGAAAGCTCCTGCGTAATAAAATATATTATACCCAAGAAAATTCTTTATTTCTTCTTTACTTTATAAAATATTTTATATTTATATTCTACTTTTTCTTACTGTTTCAATTTAATTTCCGCAAACTTAAATAAAATTCAACTTTCTTATGACGTTGAATACTTTTTAATATCTTTTCTACGTCCTTCTTAACTTTTTCTTTCAATAAAATAGTAAAGTTAAATTTAATATTTAAAATTATATAATTTATAAGGACTTATATAAATTAAAATCCGAATAAATGAAAATAGAAGATACGTATGTATTTGTTTTATTGTTCGCACAAAATATAAATACCATGATTATGACCTACATTTAGGATTTTAGCTATTTTATTGTATTCCATTAAAATCTGTATGATAAACTACCTTTCATAAGATAATTTTAACAACGTTTCGTAATATTGCTACAACTTTAATTTCATCATTAGTTTAGTAATAAATCTAATTGTCCTTTTTTGTACACATTTTCCTAGCTTGAGATAAGTGATTGGAATATTACTTTCCTTGGTTGTTAACTACCGGAAGAATCATTCCAGTTATAAAAGGGATTGTTTTATTTATTTACTACGGTAACTCCACATCTTTTTGTTAATAAAGAAATGCATAAATATGGTAACATCAAATTTAACAAAAGTATTAGATATCATAATTTGCTTACAATCTGGAGATAGTATTTGTTTTTCGATTACGCATTTACAGTAATGTAATATTTGACGAGCTTTGGTTGATAATTTGACCAAATATTTATGAAGTATGATGAATAACCGTTAACATTAAAAGCAAGTTATTGTAAATGTTTATAAAACAAAACATTTTTCATTCATGTAAAAATACACATTAAAGTTTTTGGGTTAGCTTGTAAACTAAATTTTATAATATGCACTAAATTATGACAATCGAATTATGATAAAATATTATAAAGCAAAACAGAAAATTATTACAAACAAAAACAATTAAAAAGTTAATAAGACTGACACTCTGAAGACATAAGCTATAGTTCCTCATTTTTTCATCGATTTTTGTCAGACTCTTTGTTTTCACTATCGGATTTCCTTTTCTTCCTTTCTTTTTTGTCCATTTTGGGAACTAAACCATGATGATGATGGATTGATATATCGGAATCAACCTTTTTGGGTAGCGTGAATGTTAAAGTTTCGTCTCTCTCACTAAACCTTTTCATAGGCGGGGATGGGGTTCGAACAAAGGATAAATTGGGAATCATCTCCCCCAGCTTATCACTACCGGAATCAATCCCGTGGACAGTAGGATTATTTTCTTTATTTACTGCCATGCATCCATTTGTGAAAAGAAAATATATAGAATTAAATAGGCGGTAAACTCAAAGTAGCATTAAGTAAAATTAAGTAGTAAAGATCGATATTTTTAAATTATAAACTATTCAATTCAGTTTTGTTGTATTCCCATATTTCTTTCAAATATTTGATGATTTTGCATAAGACTACTAAGTACCTAAGTTAAATTGATTAGATGCAAATTGCGTAAAGTTTCTTATTGGAGTTTTTGATGATATGGACGTAACTGCGCAATATTTAGTGATTTCTGTTGTAGTACTTACAATAGTATACACTGCAATTGTAGTGTCCTTTATTGTTTTCATTAAGCCAAGATCACAACAGCAGCAACAACAGGAGCAATCAGATGAAAGATCAATGTTCAGTCGCAGTGATAGAAAAGATGTCACATCAGTGACACCACCTGTTTTGCAAGAGAGATTTAACGAAGCCATGATTTGTGCCTCTCCCAAAAAAGCTCAAGTACATAACTTTCAGATTAAGCGTGCTCCTCCTGTCGCAATAGAATAATTAAGTGTCAATCAGGACAATATCTTACTCGTGGCATGTGTCATACGATTTTCAAGAAACTGAAAAGGACTACTTTTCATACACACCTTTTTGGAGACTTTGCTAAACATACATTTATTAGTTCTACAACTGCACTCACATCAATGTGGATATCGATAAAAATACGGCAAAGTGATCATTAGTATAGTATTATTTGAAAACGTAAATTTTAACTGTACATTCTCTCTATACATATAACAATATATAGTTAAATATTTAAATGCAAGGTGTTAAAACTTTTAATCTCTGAAACTTCAAGTATATTTATTGTATATTTTCTTTTTGGCTCGACATGTACTTCTTTTAATTATTTCATTGTCAGTAATACTAATAGTATATCTTTATAAAATAGCTTACATAAATCTGAAGAAGAGTTTTTAGTTTGTATGAAAGTAATTAGCTTATGAATGATAGTGAAGCATGTATATTTGCAATTCGTTGTCTTAACGAGCTACTTTAATATAATATATATAATGCAGAACCATCAGTCTGTTTCTAATTTGCACAAAATAACTACATAAGAACTCCTCATCAGAACATTTATTATTGTAAAGCAGAGCCTATACTCATAATTAGGAATATTCAGTGAAATTGAATTATACAGTATGTACTATTAAATAGTGATTTTATTTTATTTCATATCAATGTTTCATTTCATTAAAAATGTAATGTTGTCCAGTATAATTTTTTGACTAACTATTTTGTGTATATGTATAATTATAATATTTTATTTCATGTATCTTTAGTACTATATGAGGGAATAGTATGATCATTATTTAACGACATTAGTAAAGATTCTATACTACAAAGCATTGTTTATAGGTACCATTTTTATATTGCAGTATACCCTTTAATAAAAATAAATTAGATATTACTTAATTTTTAAAGAATAAGAAAAAAATAGTTACAATTACATTTATATGTTTTTCTGTTGAGTTTTATATATTCACAATTTGGTTACTTTTTAGAGTTATAAGTATTCATGAATTATTTCATGAAGCGATTTCCATGTCTATTATAGCAGTTAAAATAAAAGTAGTATTTAAAATATATTATAACAGTTATTCACTCCATTAAAATGTATACTTTTTTGTATGATCACAATAACAATAACAAAAAAACGAGCAATTTAAGACTGAAGTTTTCGATATTGCAATATTTTAGTAATAATACTGTAAATATATTATTGAAAACCAAATTTAATACATTTAATGTTTTTTATTAAATTGGATATATGTAATAATAATGAGTGTGATCTTTGCTTCAAATATTCATATCGTGGACAACGTAATAATAGAAAGTATAATATAAATTCAATGTATTAAAACAATTTCGTTGTCCTCGATTCATATACATAGAAAAATATCAATTTGAACCAATACTTCATTTTAAAATGCTTACAAAATTATGGAATAAATTATGGAATAAATTAAGAAAAATCTGTTATTTTGAAACAGAAAATTAACAGCTGGTGATTTCCTATTACTAACAACTATGATACTAGCTCAGTATACGTCGGGAGCTGAACAGCACTGTTTCGTCCGTGTTAGGTCCCTTCAGCAGCCCACACGTCCTCTTCTACTGGAATTGTATTTTAAGGGGATCATTAAGAAGGATTAGGGAGAGACCTAACAAGGCACTTTCTGGCTCTCCCCATTCTGCTGAAGATAGCATGGAATCAACAATTGTCTTATTCATTTCGGAATTAGTTTTAATTATTATCCATCTCCCATATCTATGTTACATTAAAAACTCAAATCCAATTATTCATAGAATTAACCTTTAAAAATAGTGAATCGCTTAAAAAATAATTAGCCGCTAAAAAATTAACCTTGTTTTGAATAATTTCTTCATTTTTACTGGTTTTCACTAATTTTTCGTTGCATTTTATTTCTTTTTCCTAAAATGATGATCGGCTTATTATTTAGCTGTTTATTCTATGGAATTAACCGCTATATGCCTAAAGTATTGTATATTATGTTATTGACAATGCAGCTCACACATAAAAGTGAATTATTAGACGACTCAATTATTGTCTTTCTAAATGTAAAATATAGCTTGGATTATATACTTAAAAGACTGATTATTATACCCATAATATATGGATGCTTACTGTTTTTTATGAAAGTATGCAGTTCAGGAGCAACTTCATTTAAATAAATAATAAATTTTAAATAGACTTAAACCTGTTTGAAGCTATATCAGTACTAAAGAGGAGTACGTGATTGATGGATACGAATATACTGTGGATTGGATGTCATTTAACCTAATTTAACGACAGATATATAAATACAAATGATACGGATGCAAGTTGTGGACGATATCTAGAAAACCACAAAACAATTTCATTATTTATAAAACATTTGATATATATCCTAAATACCCCCAATTAAAAGAAAAATATGACAATTTGGAATTAACATAAAACTTTAATTTTAATTTTATATAACTTTTCTAGCTTTTCTTTATATTTGTATATGTGGAAAAGAGTTTTGTGGTTTATTTTTCATAAATATGTATTTTTTAATTAGATTTATGGCAATTTTAAATGGCATATTCATATAGGGTTTCCATTTTTTTTATGGTCGACAAGAATTTCAACAAAAATAACATTTTCAGAAAAATAATTATATATTGAAATGTAAAAATTACATCGATTGAAATATTTATTTATTAACATTATTCCACTTTAAATTTATAAAAACAAATATTTCTGCGTAGCATTGCAAATATAAAAGCATGAGAATCAATTTATCAAATGTTAAATCAATCAATATGTTTTCTACTTTAGAACATTTTACAAGTTTACTATTTTCGAGATATTAGCGTTGGTTTAAAGTTTCTAGATCGTTTCTAGCGGTACAACGTGTTCCTAGTTGGTTCAGTTTTCAGTTCCTCTCAAAAGGGACCCTGTCAATATCTCGGGAACAGCGGAAATAGGAAAAATGTCTCAAAGCATCTTTTTGTAATTGGCTTTATTTTGTATCCTGAAACTTTCCTTGAATCGGTTGGTTAATTGACCAGTAGGAAATTTCACTCTGCAGTTTTTTTTTATCGGAACTGAGCTGGAGACGAGAGGAATCAGGTGCTAAATCAAATTCATTTTGAATTAAGTTTACTAATATCGTCATTTAAAAATATCGAAAATCGTGTGTGGACATAAAATCGCTTTCACAATTTCACTCCACAATTTCACTCTAGTTTTGTCTCTCTCTCCATAAATATCCTAATGCCAAAATCAGAGAGGTTTCTGAAACTCTTCAAAACCTTCATAGATCGAAAGAGCGTGAAGAAATGAACGTGGTTGCAATCTGTCATTTCATATTACTTTAATAATTAATAATAATTTGTATAATCTGTAGAAATCAAACATACCTATACATCTAAACAAAAACGACAGCGTCACAAAAATGAAAGTCAAGAAACGATCTTCTAAAAAAACGTTGAAATGATATTGATGATTTGATGTAAGTACAGCCAAAAGAAATTGATATGAAAAGAGCGCCAAGATTTAATTGTTACAATATTTGCTGCTTAAAATGCATAAACATATTATAGATCAATAAGAAACATTGGTATAATATCAAAACTGTAAAATTCATTAACATGACAATAAAAATTCTTGGAAATGGTATAAATGCATATCATTGTTATTATCTTACAATAATTGGATTACTTAAAACAATTACCTTTGTATTCATGTGAGTTTCATTGCTTCTGAAAAAATGTTCCATTTCCAAGAATTTTATTTTCATTTTTTATTCTGGCCTGATTCATTAGATAGGCCTATTCTCCTTAGCATTAATGACAAGAGCATCTCTCAAGCTAATTACTGACAATCTTGTTCTTGGCTTGACGATGCGGCCACATCGTCTAATAGCATGGCAATTTAAAATATTTTTAATGAAAATGTGGTGTTATTATTATCATATTATTATTATTTCAAAATTTATGTTAATGCCAACTCATTTACATATTATTGAAAAAGCGTATTTAAAAATATATCAATATAGTTTTTTTAATTAAAATCTGGAAAGTATCTTTGTTTTTTACCACAATCTAATTTCTTTGATAATTGTTATGTCCTATGATAATACAGCTGTAAATGAAAATAAATAAAAGCACATTAGTTAATTTGATCTATCAATTACATAAATTTGTTTGCTTAAAATTTCACTAAAGCCTTAAACCGATTCTCATCGAATTTTTGAACTTAAGGATGGCTTGAGATGATATATTTTGTCACGGCATTATTTTTATGTAATAATTGTATAATTTTGAATTTTTGTCTTATCTTTACCTACATTTGAGGATTTTATTAGTAAAATTTAATTGTAAACGTTTAATTATCAAATTTAAAAATAAAAATATTTTGACTATTAATTTACACTTTGTGGTTTACACTTTGCCTTAATTATGTTACATTTTGGATTAATCGGTCTATAGAATCTCTTCCGGAAGTCTAGTTGGGATTGACTCTTTTGCACTTCTATTTCATTAAATTTGGTTAGGCAAGACTGTGATATTGCTTTTATGACATATAACAGTAACCAAATTGGGACATTATAATAAAATAAACAACAATTTAATGATAAAAGACGTTCATAATCTCAACGTGTTTCCTTGTACAAACAACCTTTTCAAAAGCAATAAAAAGTAACGGTTTTTAATATGAAACTCTTAAATATTTTATATAGTGTTATTAATTTAAATATATTACATGAAATATATTTATCTATTTTTTTCTCAAGTGCAATCTAGATGAATTTATCAAGCGCGCCTCAGTACCTACTTTGAGGTTAATGGATAGCTTTATTTGGTATGTTGTGATCATGACAACCATGTTACTGTAGATTCCGCAAAAATGAACCATTTCATGATAAATATGTATTTCCTGATAAAACGGCAGCATCAAACAAGAAGACTGACAAAAAATCGTAATAAAAATAATCAGAAGAAGAAGCACCTTTTCATTGTAATTAAAATTGAAAGAAATGTAGATTTCCCTTCAAAAGTTTAACTTAGGTGAATTACGTTGATATCAAAATTGAGGCTTTCAATGAAAACGAGTTTGATTTTTTGCTGTCTAAATAAGCCTATTCTCTTTTACGTTAATGACTAAAGCTGCTAGCATCTCTGAAGCTAATTGCCGACGCTCTTTTTTTTACCATCGTCTAATTTTCACATCATAAAAATATATATATTTATTTTCATTGATTTCAAACTTTTATTTTTTAACATTGACTTTTATTTAATTTAAATTTCTTCATAGCAATTTTAAATGATTAATCAATTGATTCAGAAATGCAAATATTTTTATTATTTGTGACTACTATTCAATGCTACAAATAACTTTAAACGTACCTGCAAAACGATATTAGATATATGACTTCTGAATAAAATTTAGAAGTAAAATTCCACCTCGAGATTAATATCAATGCTAATTAACTTATTCATTATTGTGTGTGCATTTATTTTACTAGTCACATTCTTCGTGAACATTATAATATACTTTAGTCATGAAATAGAAGAAGAGAATTTGGATGAGTGCACTACGAGCAGCGCTTGTTCTGGAGACGCTGAAGTTGCCAAGGAGGTTCTAGCCCTTTCGTCCACTGAAGGTTCAGGAGTTCTTGATAAAAATGTCTTCGTCTGCCAGAGCAAGGAAATCCCTTATACACGCTCCAAGTCAAGCCATGGGGCCCTCGTTTCCGAGATGCATGAATCACAAAGGTCGATGAACGTATTGACTACTGAAGAGATTCCTAAGAAGAATTCTGGGGCTATCAGCATGCCCCGACGGTTGACTCGAAACAACACAGCCGTTAATAGCGAGCAGCGTCGCGTGAATATTGAACGTGCAGAGAGCGTCTGCACTACAATGCGCTACGTTCTTTCCTTTGAAAACAATGAACCGCACTCCCCGGTTCAAGATAGCGCAAATTCTACTGGACGTCAATAGAAGTTCGGAATTTACGGAAAAACTATGAACAATAGGTTTATACGGAGTGTTCCAATAAAATATGAGAAGATAATAATTAATAAAATATTTTACTAAATATAGATCCGTGAGTAATAATCTTTGATACCGAACTGATATTTGCAAAAGAACCGCAATAATAATCATATGCATGATATATTATAACAAATGCATCTTAATTTATACATCTATACAATTTCCTAAAAATGCAATTGTACACATATATCATATTATATTATATATATATATATTTATTTATTTCTAACTTACATGCTAATTCAAATTGTGTTATACAGCAACGAAGTAAAGTTTGTTTTCACTTCATTTATTAACGAGTATATGCTTATATTTTACACAAAAATATATCATATAAACTATATATCTGCTTAATTAACAAAGTTTCTTCTTCGCAGTTTAGATTTCCAGTTTTTATTTTATAGGAAAAGAATTAATGATTGCGCTAAACAATGGACTATTGTACTTTATTAAAACAACTCTACATAACAATAATAAATTTAAAATTCGTAAAATTAGGACTAGTACTAAAAGTACCATAATCTGTATATAGTTTAATTTTTTAAATTTCATTTGTGAAAAAATAACAAAAACTTGTGAGTCTTTTATGCTCGCTATTGTGGTAGAAAGACACAATACGACCTATTTTTATTTATTTATTAAATTTACGACACAGGCCTCTCATCTTAAGAAAGAATGAGTTTGAAAATCAGCATTAAGAAAGATTCAATTCAATAATTAATTAACCATGGACTGTATTTACTCCTTGTAATTAACGCTTTGTGTTTTATTTAAAAACGTTAAATTCTAATTTTTCAAAAATGTCCAAATGTCCACTTTACTTTTAGAACTTAAATGGCTACCAAATAATTTAATAGAGATTTTCGTGAGTATCATTGCTTTTTTAATTACCCCCTGATATGTGAAGCTGGGTTATAATTCTTTGAATATGTAACTCTGAATAGCTCCACAGATTAAATGAAGTAATATTCTATAATATTGTGAAAATTGTTTCGTTAGTTTTTGTATTCCACTTAAAATATTTGGATTTGTTCCTCTTCCTTAATATGCTTTCATATACATATTTAAAATTTGAAATAATTTACACCTCACTAAATAATCTTGCTTTAATCTTGGCTAATTTAAATTGTAAAGTAATAATTACTCAACATTTAACGATT
The DNA here is from genome assembly GCA_036023295.1 of Invenusta paracnida. Lineage (NCBI taxonomy): Eukaryota > Metazoa > Platyhelminthes > Proseriata > Coelogynoporidae > Invenusta > Invenusta paracnida. The sequence goes on from JAYRBW010071328.1 coordinate 16,692, forward strand.
GTTTTCCGAATATATATAACATTATTATCTATATAGGGTTAGTTCAATAACATTTGTTAAATATGGAAATTGCACGTAAAGTTTTAAGGAATAAATGAATTAGGTATATAAGGGAACTCTATAGTTATGACATTATGATTGAATTAAGGATGTCCAGAAAAACACATGTACAATCTTAAACAAATATGGATAAATTTTATATTTTGTAATGGCCAATTTAACTCACATATAGACAGCGAGTGGAACTTCTTAATTTAAACTCTATAAATATATGGTGCTTTTGCTGTTAGCTACACTTTTAAAATGGCCTACGATATTTCTATTTATCACGCGTGCTCATTAGAAACCACAGTATTGACTAACGGTATGCCATTTCTCATACTTCTTAAAGTATAATTATGCAAGAGAAAAATATTTAAGTAAAAAATATCTTAAATTTGTGTGGTTCACAAATGTACGTATCAAATTGACCCTGATCAGTCTTACATTGGTAAGACCAAATGCCACCTAGGCAAGAATCAGAATGCTACAAATAAGGAGTATTAAGTGTAGCCATTAAGTGCCACATAATAGGTAAACTTTTTGGGTATTGATTACAGAGCTCTGTTTCACGATAGCCAACAGTTATTTGGAATTTTGTAGCCTTTAGCACAAAGCCAACACGAACCAAGTGAAAAACTAATATTATTGATTTCTTAGTTGATTTCCGGACACGTCATTTTAGCAAAAAAATTCTTAGACAAATTGACCAATATTCAGCTACAGATTGCGTATTACCTATGGCACCAACAATAACGAGTGAGGTGTCATTCGAACCAGACTGACTTTGTCTAGTGCATTTCATAGTTCTCAACTCGTCTACGTTGGTAAATAAAATTTTGCTTTGTAACCTGTTTTTCTTCGTTGCTAATGGCAGCTTGTTTATACGTAGCTTATTTATTTATTGGGTAAACACTACGCTTTTTAAAAAAACATTACAGTTTTTTGTGTATATTTGTAATTGGTACTATAAAGGTAATCGAAAATGGTACATTAAATGTATATTAAAATCCACATATTTTATAAATTATTTTATAATAAAAAAATAGTATTTTATTTATTATTTTTTATAACAAAATTTACTTTGTTTGTCTTCAAATCCATGATATATTGTATTCAATAATTCTATTTTGAATTGTAGTAGTTATTACATTTTATATTTGACTTACTCAGTTTTATTTATTCTGGACCATATACTAGGTATACACTGCACTTTAACTATCAATTTATGAATTGACTTTTAATTTAATTTTTAATTTATAAAAAATGTATATTTATAAATGGTTTTTAAAGTTTTGCAGATTTCAGGATATATGCAATTAAAGCTGAAGTTTAGATAAAGAATACTCATTTAATTTTGAGCTCAGAATATGTAGTATAATCAGTTCGATTTATTCTGGACCATATATACTTTTCACTGCACTTTGTTTAGAAATTAATAAACGGATTGTTTACATTTTATTCTCAATTTATTTAAAAATAACTCAAAAAGAAATTGGATTTTTTTGTTTCAGGCTACACATTGATTATTTTATTTTTAGAAATATTAGGCAGGATTGTACATTATTAATCTGTTTTTGTTTGGAAAATTGATAAAGAAATAAAAAGAAATAAAAAATGTAGTTTATAAATTTTTGGAAATTTGCTCAATAGATAATTACATAGGATTTATTGAAATGTTATTAACTGTTATAGAAATAGACTCGGAAATAGTTAGGAAATATATCATTTTATTTAATTTTAGAATCATATTAATTAATAGGCATTTCAGTTAGATTTAATAGCCTTACTTATAAAAATAAAATAAAATATGTTTGTATATTAAAATCCACATATATTTTATTTTTAATTACTACTAATATATTTTATTGTGTTCTTAACCATTATAAGTATAAATTATTTATAATGGAAAAATATTTTTTTATTTTTTATAAATAAATTTACTTTGTTTGTCTTCAACTCCATGATGTATATTTGATGCATTCAAAATTCATATTCATCACTGAAAACTTTTTCCTCTGGACGTCAGATTGTTTTATGGTATGTTTCATGTTATAGGTGTGTGTTCCTATATTTATTGTGTATCTTCTGATAGTCTGATAAAAAGAAGCCGGTATCCCCAAAAAAACCGACAGATTAATAAAAATGCAGCTAATAATAAGATAACATTGCCATGTATGTAATTGAGAAAACGTCCATTCAAAAAATGGTAAATGGTAGTCAATAAAAGATGGTGATATAAAAAATAACGACAAGAAGATGTGTATTATTTTAATAGATATATCTATTCTTGGTGCCAAACTAAAAAAATGTGACGAATGTTTAACAGCTGCAACCGACCATACACACCACATCATACAAGTGTGACAGTAGACTAATTATTACCATTAGTTATGTGAGTTCTGCATCTAGAAATTAATGCGGCTATTCCACAGTCGAGACGCTACTGTACTAAATAGAGGCTCTTCCCATATATCACTACGTACCGCACATCAATACCAAAACATCTTCAAAACGTCTGGCATAAATTATGTTTTCCAGAAAATATACAGTGGTCCAGATCTCTATTGTAGTTGTCCAGTATGCGTAAATTTAACGTATTATCAATACGCTTGTTGGAAATTATGCATTTTTAGTTTGGCACTTAGAATAGACATAACTAATAAAATAATACCGATCTTCTTGGCGTTATTTTTTATATAACCATCTTTTATTGATTACTATTTAACATTGCTTGAATGAATGATTTCTAAATGTACATGGCAATGTTATCTTATTATTGGCAGCATTTTTATGACTCTGTAGTTTTTTTGAATATCGGTTTTTTTTATCAGACTATCAGAAGATACAACAATAAATATGTATAGGAACACACACCTATAACATGAAATACCATGAAACAATCTGACGTCCAAAGGAAAAAGTTTTCGGCAATGGCTATGAATTTTGAATGTATCAATACATCATGATTTGAAAACAAACAAAGTAAATTTGAATATAAAAAAATAGATAAGATACTATATATTTTTCTATTATAAAATAATTTATACCTACCATTGTAAAGAACACAATAAAATATATTAGTATAGTAGTAATTAAAAATAAAATATATGTGTGGATATTAATATGCATTTACATTTTTTATTTATTTTTATAAATAAGGCTATAAACATTTAAACTGAAATGCCTATTAATTAATACGATTCTAAAATTCTATAAATTGATATATTTCCTAACCATTTCTGAGTATATTTGAATAACACTTAATAATATTTCAATAACTCCTATGTAATTATCTATTGAACAAATTTCATAAATTGTAAACTACAAAGTAAACATGTTTATAAAAAATTATTGATAAAATACTATTTTTCCATTATAAAATAATTTATACTTACCTTTGCAAAGAACGCAATAAAATATATTAGTTGTAATAAAAAATATGTAGATTTTAATTTACAGATATATTTTAATTTATTTATATATAAAATACTATTTTCCTATTATAAAATAATTTATACTTACCATTGTAAAGAACACAATAAAATGTATTAATAGTAATTAAAATAAAACATATAAGTGAGGCTAATAAATCTAACTGAAAAGCCTATTTAATGCATCATTTAAAAGATTTAATGCATCATTTTTAATTACCTTTATATTACAAATTACAAATATACACAAAACTTTAATGGTTTTTAAAAGGCGCGCCTGATAAATAAATGAACTGCGTAAAAATAACCTGTCATTAGCAACTAGGAAAAACAGGTTAAAAAGCAAAATGTTATTTACCAACTTTGACGAAAGGTGGTGAAAGGCACTAGACGAAGTCAATCTGGTTCAAATGACACCTTACTCGTTATTGTTGGTACTCTAGATAATACGCTATCGGTAGCTGAATATTGGTCACTTTGACAAAGAATTTTTTTGCAAAACTAACGTGTCTGGAAATCAACTAAAACATCAATATATTTTTTCCACTTGGTTAGAGTTGACTTCGTGCTAGAGACCACAAAAACACAAATAACTGTTGGCTATCGTGAAACAGGGCTCCATAATCAATATCCAAAAAGTGGCACTCAATGGCTACACTTAATACTTCTTGCTTAATATATTATTATTCTTGGCTTACGATGCTACCTTATCGTATAATTATCTTTAATTTTTATGTATTGTTTTAATCTCTAATTTTTACATTTGTTACGCACTTTTAAATTTCCTAATGAAATATTGCATATTCAATGAATCTTGAAATAACTTACAATTTTTTCTTTTTGTCTTTAAGTATGCCTACCCTTCCTCCAGTTTTGCTTTATTTCTATTAAACTAATAAATATATTATGTATATAACTACTTGCCGCAACCCGCTGCCTTGAGTTCGGTTTAATATAAGTGTGATAGTTGGATTCAATATTTGAACTAGGTATTTGTTTATGAACCATTGACCTTCGATAAAAGTCAATTTGAAAACTGTGTAAGAATTTATACCGCTACGATTATAAAAAAAGATGTAATGATACAATTGACGTCGCGAGCAGAATGTAACTTTTTTGTCTTATTTACTTCTTTTCTATACTATTACTAGTATTTTTACTCTATGCTTTATTTGCGTTAAATGGTCTCTTTCTGTATATTTTGTACATAAGATTTCTTTCTTGACAAAAAGTAGTAAAACACATTACATAGACTTTTTAAAATAAATTTTGGTTTTAACCATAGAGTATACCATAAATGCACATACACGAACGAATATTGTTTATGGCTATGTAAAGTGATCGAATTATGATTTATGTATTGATAATTTTATAATTACTATTCCACATATTAAAACAATAATTTTGTTAGTGTTGTGTTTGACTCTCCCAACCAAATTATTTTCAATTTATTTCTTTTCAATGTTTATATTTCTAATATAATATGGAAGTACATTCATTTACTATTAATTGTTTTAAACCTTCTAAACTAGTAAAGTATTTTTGATACTTTAACCCCCTGAAGAGCCACATATTTCTAATTTAAGCAGAATTTATTTAATGTATTCATATAAGCATTATTACAATAGCTTCTCCGATCCCTGAAAACCTGTAAGTAAGAATTTTAAGAAAATAAAAGTTAATATCACCTAATGAAAATCATGTATTTTGGAAAATTATAAGCGACTTAAATGCCTGCCAAACAAAAAGGGAAATGAGTCAACACTATAATGTAAAAAAATTATGTCATAAAGGCGTAGGTATGTTATTATATTTATTTGTATTCTATACATGGCAACAATTCATACATTTTCTTCTGGCGTTGTGGTTAAGTATATATTATATATTTAGGATGAATACTTCACATCTCACATAAAATTCGTTAATACTCTTTTGAATCACATTTTATTATATTAAAATCGCATTGAACATACATTGTTCGTTAAAAAAAAGGGAAATGAACAGTTATTGTTTGTCAATAAGGAATTTTCATCTAATCTGAAGAATGGAGATGTTATATTGAAGAAGAACAACTTGTATCAATTAGAATTTTGAAACAAATATTTATTCCACATTTTGTATTGTTGACTAAACATTCCGATGCAATTTTAATGCAATGGTTAAAATATCTCAAAATATGATTTTTATGGATGCCTCTGTCGTGGAATGCAAATAAATTCCCAATGAAAACAAGGTATACAATATTATATTTACAAAATCGTTCAAAATTAAACTTCTTATGCATGTTAAATAATGTCTATTCCTTAATGCATATTTCAATGTTGACTTGCTGAACGGCCCCGAATTAAACTAGTTTTTTTGCGGTAATCCAAATCGGATAGGTTTTTTTCTATAGAGACGTCATTGTCGGAATGATCATTATTCAGTTTCAGCGTTTGTCGCTTTGTGTTTACTTCAAGTTCTCCCCGATCTACCATGGAAGCGCGATTGAACGTGCTCATTCGTGAGGCTCTCGAACCACCCACATTTGAAAATCGCTCACGTGGGCCGAAGGAGCCAACCGAAAGCTTTTTCTCATCCATTATTAGAGTTGATCCCCGGCCTTCAGCCCGTGCAGATTTTGAACGTGGTCCTTCTGACTTAACCATTTCCGCATTACTTTTCTGCGGCGGTGGCGGTGCCGCACTTTTCACATTAGTGTCGTCCCAGAGTTCCTTTTGGTCAGCGATAAAGTCGTTAACATTTTTAGTTGAGGCCCCCTGGCCCTTGCCTGCACCAACCTGATTCTTTCTTACTGATAAAAATGCGAATATGGCAAAGGCAATAACAGCAATGGCTAATCCAACGCAGAATGCAGCAATTATCATTGTTAAGTGGTTTTCCAAAGATTTTTTAGTGTATATTATTACATATAAATGTACTGTTATAAATAATTAAAAGCAATTCATAGAAAATAAACATGATAATATAAAGAATAGTTCATAATGCATCAAAAATCAATTGTTCTGATTTAAAAAGAAATTAACTTTTTAAATATATTTGTAAATCAATAGTTAATACAGGATTAATAAATTAGACGATGCGGTATATCGTGCATTTAAGAATAAAATCGTCAGCGATGTATAAGCTCGAGAAATGCTAGAAACTAAATGCTACAGGATATAATGTAAAAGCAATTAAACAGTTTTTCACTCCTATTAAATCTGGATAGAGTTCAATACTACCATTTTGATACATTAAAGCTTTTTTTAAATAATGTTTTAAAAACGGACAGCAGTTGTGTGGTAAAAAAGTTTTAGATAGGTATATTTAGAAGTAAGTAATAAATTATATTTTACATATAACTTACGTACTCTGAAATTGTATGAAAATATAGATTTACTTTTGAAGTAAATTTAATAAAAATATTTAATAGGTACTTCTTTTTGTGTAACCCATTTACATGAAATTTGTTTAAATAAAACTATATTATATTGAAGAAAATCTTAAGCACGATGTATATGAAATCAATAAGTGTGAAAGCTCTTTGCTTAATTACCTACTTTATAGAGATTAATGCTAGTGTTTAAAAAAATCTCAAATTTGATTGCAATCTTCCGATTCTCCCTTTAATTCAAGATATTACTCGAACCTGTACGCCTTGTAGTTCTCGGAGCTGAGCATGGAGATAATCTTTTTATATTGTAAAATTAATTTCGCCATGACTCAGGAAGGAAGTAAGGAAATTGAAATGAGAAAAATGTGTAATCCTAGTATTTTATTAGCTTAATTTTAAGCTATTTCTCAACTTTTAAGCCAAATAGTTCTCAAGATAAAGTATGGTCGGAGCTGAGTGTAGAGATGAGCGCATAGAAAAGGTTTAATATACGTAAAGTATCTCAAGTTAACGCTTAAATGGTATCAATAAACTTTATTTTAAAAAAGGTCAATTTTGATGAAAAATTGTTTATTCTCTATATTTTATTTTAGTCAGCCTTCTTGATTGAAATTGGTGTTGTAACGGAAAATATATAGCACGCAAATCAGAAAAGCTTATCTTGAGGACATTGTTCAGAAATGGAGTTATGAGAATAATTATAAAATCTTAAATGTTTGGCAAAAATGAAAATATGCAGATTAATATAAGCGATATTTGTTTCTGTCCTAGAAATATAAGTTGTTCTACCGTTGTCTTATAGTTGATAGTTAGTTATCGGATCTTTATGGTTTCAGTATAATACTGACTTGTTTCTTGATTAATTTTTATAATCAGTATTTTTTAAATTGACTATACTATAGGGTATTCTATTTTGAAATTAAAGTGTGAAAAATGGTAGAAATATACATCTTGAGGAAATTAATATAACGTCTTAAGTAATTAAAAAACCATCTTATCTTGAGAAGCCCCCCAAATTACCAAAGAGTTACTCAGAGTGATTTTTAAATTAATGACAACAAAACAAAGCTTCTTGAAACAAAAATAAATAAATAAATGTTTAAAGTTTCAGTTAGTTCAGTTAGTTCATTTCAGGGATAACTAAAATGTATCAAATGTTTTAGGTATCCCTAATTCATTTATGGGTATAATATTGTTTTTGTATTAGTATTGTTTCGTATTTTATATTTAATTATTTTAAAGTCAGTGGAGCTCTTCGATTTGGAAAGGTGTTCGCATTCTATTCTTAATCTTCATATTATCAACGTATTCTGAGCATTTGGTAATCGGGATTTTTTTTTTCAACTTTTAGCAGCCGTTTAAGTTTAATAGCAATTAAGCAATAACACGCGAACTGATGACCAGTCTGCGCTTCAACCTGATGATAACCCTGATGCCCTCTCGCCCCTGGTGTCCAGTTTATTCTTTACCCTGGTAACACAATTTGTTCTCCACCCTGGTAACGCAGTTTGTTCTGCACCCTGGTAACGCAATTTATTCTCTTCCTGGTAACGCAATTTGTTCTCCACCCTGGTAACGCAATTTGTTCTCCACCCTGGTAACGCAGTTTGTTCTCCACCCTGGTAACGCAGTTTGTTCTTCACCCTGATAGCCAGTCTCATTGTCTTCATCTTGTTAACCACCCGGATGACCAGTCTGAGTTTACTGGATTCGGGATTGAGAACCAACTAACCGAAGACATTTTATAATTTTTTATTTTCTTGCAGAATGAATCCATACTTTAAATGTTGTATCTTCCAATGCTTTAGTTTATGTATTTAAAGACATTCTTCTTAAATTGTCTTCAGATTTTCTTAAGCATAACTGAGTGTGAAATTGTCAATAAAGATTCAGCAATATATTTGAAAAGACAAGTTTATTTTTTATTTTTACGATATTATAATATACTACAGGGACAACTACTCCCTTATATACTATATTTCACTATTCTGCTATAGATGATTAATGATTGCAACGATATATATCGAGTTTGTTTAAATTAGACCATTTTTCAAAGCCACGTCCTGGTTAAACAGATGGTCTAAATTGGATTTGTTTAATATCAAATGATGCGATAGGGAATTCTTTTAGATAACTCAACAGTTTAATGTGCAATCTTTTAGAGATTTTGAGATATTCTTAAATATATGTGTTTTATTTCACCATATTCTGAACCATCATAGTAGATTCTGGCATCTTTAAAGTGTATATATTTCCTCAGTTGTACATTGGAACCTGCACCATATTCTGCACCACCATAATAAGTTTATGCACCTTTTTTATATGTACATATTTCCTCAGTTGCACATTCAATCCAGCATCATATTCTGCACCATCACTGTAGGTTCCAGCACCTTTAAGATGGATTTTTTTCCCTCAGTTGCACATTCAATCATGCACCATATTCTGCACCATCACTATAGGTTATGGCACCTTTAAGATGTATATATGTATTTCCTCAGTTGCACATTCAATCCTGCACCATATTCTGCACCATCACTATATAGATTCCGGCACCTTTAAGATGGTGTAGAATTTGGTGCAGGATTAAATTTTACTCGTTTTATAAATAATAACACCTAGTTTGTATATATGATTATTATCAATGTAGCTTAAAAAGAGCTTTCTATTTTATTTAACAAAAAAGTGCGATATATAATATGGTGCATAAATTTTAATATAATATCACTACATGCACGATTATTTACACATAAATATTTTTTCTGACTTTTTTTATCACTTCACAATTGACCATTACTTGCTTTTATGCAATACGTGTATCATGTTTCCAGCTAAATATCAAATTAAATAAATAAACAAATAATAGTTCAATTTTAGGAAACTCATAGCTATTTTCATGAGGGAGGAAAAGTCTGTTTCCACCCGAATGAATGATGCTTTTCATTTTGTGTCCAAATTCA
>JAYRBW010071339.1:0-26497 GCA_036023295.1 Invenusta paracnida
TTTTAATCTAAGCTTTCCGGACAAGATATTGATCTAAAATATATCGGAAATTTCTAATCATTAAAAAGACGATAAAAAATCTACACTACACATCGACCAGAAATTATGTTTCCACACTGAACAATTTTCCGCCCCAATTGTTACCTTTACAACTTATCAACATATTCAAACCCCCTGATGAGAACATAAGTTTTTATAATTTTTCATTGTACGTTCTATTAATTAACTCGTTCTAATAATGCTTCATTCAATTATAGAAAATAATAATGTTATATGCAACTCACTTTTTTATTTGTGACTTTATACTAGTATGTTTTTGATTGACTAAGCATGGGGGGGCGGTAAAAACGTGCAGGGGTGCCCAAAAAACCTTAAAAAAGCGTGCACACTATGGATGCCCGCCTATCTGTTGATAACCTGTATGACAGAAGAATGTTTTTTATTTACATTTAATTTTCTATGTAACATAGACAATTATGGTGTAGTGGTAAGCGCATAGCCGCCCAGCAAGTGGAAGGCTGCAGGTTCGATTCCCGGTTGAGAGATGTATAATTTTCTATGTAGTTATCTGTTGATAACATGTATGACAGAAGATTAATGTTTTATGAAAGCATTTTGTACTATATATTTGTTACGCTCATGAAATTAAGTGCTTATATGTACATATTGTGGACTTACTCTATTTGACGAATAATAAGTACTGTTAAATAGTGTTAAACTCTGCACATTTTTTATTTGTTACTTGAATTATTTAAATTGTGTCACTATTTTTAATAAGATGTATATTATTTTGTTTATCCGTGTTTTCTATAAGCAAAATTATATATATAAATTATGATAATATCTTTTCAACTACATATGAATAGCAGTTCCCAAACCTATTTTAGCTATAAATATAGTTTGGGAAATAATTCTCATTACTAGATAGTTTAGTCAATACATTTTAAAATGCCTGTAATCATGGTGGGGCTGAACCAACTTTTAGTCGAAATAAATTGAACAGACATGAAGTAAGTTTTAATATACCTACACAGAATTGAATTCTAAGTTTAGTGGTATAATTAAAAAAAAATAGTCGGTTTAATTTTCGAGATATTTAAAAAAAATCATGAGAGATCTAAATAATTTCTAAGTCTATCTTTTATATATCTAGATATGGCATAGATATTTCCTTTACATACAAATATTTGATTAATTTATCTATTTATTAATTTCTATGTACGCAGTTTATAATAATAGTCTATGTACTTTTGTGTTGTAATATCCAACCAATTTGACTAGTATAACATGGTATTTCTTATTCAACGGTATCTAATTGAAATGTACAAAAAGAATTTATTCGTTTTTTATTTGCAAGAAATTATAAACAAACGAATAGCTCTTATATTAGATGGAATTTTTCACTCTTTAAATTTTCAAGTGAGTAAGACATTTTGTACATTTGTTGCGCTCATGTAATTAAAAAGTGCTTATGTATATTATCAACTTACTTTATTTGAGGAATACTAAACTATTAGGCATAAATGTATTTGCAAATTCTAATAGTAATTTCAATTCTAACAAAAAATAAATCAATTTGTGATAAATATTGCGAATATTTACAGTGCAATAAAATAAATTAATTAACACACAAGAAATAAAATTTGCAAGTACGATTATAAATATTGTAACTAATTTATTAAAAATAAACTATGGGCTACTTTTTATATAAATAAAGTTTCATAAGTACTTTAAAAGGTATGTTATAGTATATTTCTTCAAATCTTATATTGTACAGAATTCACATTTTTATAAAGACTATTAAAACCAGTAGTCCTTGAATATTGTACTAATATATCTTAGTTATATCTGTACAAAATTCTTTGACAAATATTACAACACCTGTTAGTAATTGCAATCATTTATTTTTAGAAAAAGAATCTATTATATTATATAGAAATACCAGACCATGTAAAACAATGTACGATTAACGATATACCAGAGTAATAATAGACAGAGTTTCAACTCTTATTGATTTTATATATATCGCACTGTAAATGGGTTGGGAAAAAGTAGTATTAAATATTTTTATTAAATTAATTGTAAGAGCAAATAATATGACTATATATCTTCATCCAATTGTAACATTAATACATAAGTTGTCTGTAATAAATAATTTATTTAATTGCCTGTGTATCTAAGACTGTTTTACCAAATAAACAATTTAATTGTTGTGCCTGTGGATCTTCAAAACGTTGTTTTGTAAAAGCTTTTGGGCAGCTGAATAGTAGTATTAAACTGCATACAGAATCCATAAGAGTTGAAGCTTCGGTGTAATTACCCTATGCGATACATCTTACATATGAAATAATAAATAAAACTCAATGAAGGTGCAAAAATGTTTTTAATAATACTCAGTCCATTGCGTAGTCCTAAACCAATAAGTAATTTTAACGTGTATGGATAGTATGCATATAATATAATAAAAACAGCGAATCACAGATTAAAATAAAATACGATGTAAAATATTTTTTGTTTCGTGTGAGTACAAAAATTATTCTAAGATAATGTATTTAAAATTGTCAAAAAATTACAATGTTACTAAAAACTTGGCTATGTACAAAACAAGTCAACATACATTTGGCATGCATGTGTTATTATAGGTAGTCATGGAAGATTACAATCAAATTACTTAGTAAGTGTTGAAAGTGGTATCTTGAACAGGCCAGTATTGAGGTGGGTACCAAAACTGAAGCAGTTGCCTCCGCCACCCAGTACAATAAGATCCCCAGTTTTGGTGAGAACACTAGCGTGATTATGAGGCATGAGGAGATCGTTCCTGAGGGCCGACTGAAATAGGACAATTTATAATGCATAATAGTCATAATATAATGCTTTCGTATACAGTCAATTTCGCGTAATCCGATATATCGTCCACACCGGTATATTTGCTAGGTCCGAACTATTTCTATATATTATATTATGTCAATGTCGTGTAAGCTGAAATCGGGTAATCCGGAATCTTTTTTTGTGAACCTACTATACTATTGTGATCCTTAATATATATCGTGTAATCCGGAATGGAATATTCTCAAATATTGGCAGAGACAGAGATAATATACACATTTATGTTAGACATATTGTTTATTGTTATTATGTATAACCTATTAATAGTTGGGAGTTGTTTTACTGAGTAAATATAAATGAGTTTATTACCTTGAAAATAGTAAATACACGAACAAAAATTCATTTGCACACTCCATGAGTGAGAAAAACGAATATCATCTAATCCGGTGAAAGTTGTATGGTCCCTAAGAAACCAGATTATGCAGAATTGAATACATACAGTTTGCATTTCTCTCTGGTAATGCATATTATTTAATTTATTACGTGACATTTTTTACATGTAACACGTTCACATGCATTGCTATTTACATTTATGTACCTTATAAAGTCATGTTGAATACTTTACTTGCCGAAGCTGATAAATTAGCAACAACACTTTCAATTGAAATGTTTATAATTGCTTATGCTGGTAACATCAATGTAACTAACAAGTATGTAATTATATTCTAACATCAGTAATCGCACGCGTCGATATAATTATAGATGCTTTCTTTCGTTATTAATTTAAACTAATACAGTATTTAAATACATAGCTATAAAAATAAATCATCCCATAAACTAAAGAATTCTAATGATAGAATTAGTTCGGCGAGCAACTCTCTTTCAGTAGACTAAAAGAATAATTGTCAGAATAGTGCCTTTATACGAATTACGCCTGCGGCTACTAAAGCGCTGGCATCCATAAGAAAATAAACGGAACTTTGAGATCACTTCACGAGTTAGTGCTACAAAAACGGCTAGGTGTTATTTGAAATTTCACTGTGAATAGAGAGGAACTATTTAGGATAAAATTGACCAATCCTGTCGTTATAATTACTCGATTGTCTGTGTTGTCAAAATTGTGACTCTATGTTCTAACAATTAGAGCAAGTTATTTCAAACAATTACTTATGAATAACTGAAAATAACTGATGCGTTTTCATAATTTTGGTTATGCTAACATGAATTGTCACTATTATTAATGGAGAAAAGTATCATTGCTGATTGATAAACTACAACGTAAAATTTACGTTTAAAATATTTACGTAAAATATTTATGTAATCATTAAATGTTTCTATAGCATGCATCATAGATGTAAACACATTTGAAAGCATACAAAATTGTTAACACCTATAACTTGTTAATAAATTAATCAACTGCCTTTTATCGATTAAACCTACATATTTATTTACTGATAATTTAATCACTGGACAATCTTTAATTTAATGTAAAAATAAATGTATTCTCAAGAACAACAATTAAGTAACTTTAAAGTTTAATTCAATTTAGTATCTGCAAGATTCATTAAAATTACCTTTCGTTTCGCATAAATTGATTTTACATTCTATTAAAGTCAGATATTTATGCCTAATTAACTAAATTATTTTGATAAGAAAGTTATTTACTCATATTGGCATATGTTTTATTCAAGACTGACATTGCCAAGAACAACGTATGATTATGCTATGTTAAAACTAAAATTAGGATTTAAGTTTTAAATTAAATAAAACTACAAGAAGCCACCTTGAAGGCTTTTTAATTATACCATATCAAGAAAGAAGTCTGTGGCATTGTTTTTGTTAATATCGACAAGACACAACCTCTCAGCGGGTGTTGTCCTCGTCTGCAGCGTTCTCGAATGACCCATCACACCTCCCAGCACAGCGAACACACCTGGACGAACCAGATGCGTCGTGTGTGAGAACCGAGGAGAGGGCAGATGAAGGTCCCGGTGAAGAAACCAGGTTTGCTCTCGACCACACCACCGCCACACCTGGTCCGAAGGTCGCAGGTTCGAGTCTCGACCCCCAATCAACAGAAGGCAGCAGCATCCGCAACAGGCTGTTAATGATTGGTCGACAGTAGGTTTATTGAGGCATTGGCAAGGTTGACAGGGGGGACTCAATGGAGTCAGTGTTCCATCCAGGAGGGGGCCCGGAGTGGGGGAACAAGAGGAATCTGGCTGTTGTGTGAGAGGGTGAAGAAGAGAATGTAAGGTGCTGTTAGGTCCAAGTTGCACAACTGGACTTAGAATGCTGAACAATGTGGTAGGAACTATAAAACGTAACAAATAAACCAATTAATTATTTAATATTTTTTAACTATGAAGCTGAAGAACATAGTACTCACAAATAAGTTTAATGAATTAAATTTTATTGAGTCATTTTAATACTATCAACGACCTTTTTTTCATAAAATATTACAAAATAGTAAATAAAAATCACACAATTTTGCGTTTGTCAAAATATAATACGTACTCATAAGTTGTATCACATTTTTACTATATACATAAAATTTATGAATAAAATTTTCGTAGTTGAGTAAGTAAAGTCAACGATTTTAATCTTACTACAAGTGCATGATTGATATTTTATTTATACAATATTCACTTATATATTTAAAACAGATAATAAAATTATTATATATTACACATTAACAAGTCAATCTTTATTTTGTTGACTGTCTGTTTAAATTGAACCTACCCTGAACCAACATTCTTTAGAAACATCATAGATCCATGCATCTTCCATGACCTTCTCTTCAAGGGTTCTGCCTCCGTAGAGAAGCATGTATGCGCAATCTGAAAACAAGGATAAAGTGATAAAAGGGATCAGGTTCGTATCCTATTCGTACGATTATACAGTATGACTATCATTTGACATTTAAAAGTCTACTGCTTAAATATAACATTAGCCAAAAGGATTCTTAATGAATTATCTATTCAGTGTTACACGCTACAAATTTTGATACTAATATAAATACTGATTTGGGAAATATTTTTGCAATTTCAAATACTTAAAACTATTTAGAATGTGCTTACAGAACACAATAACTCCATTAAATATAATATACATACAAAATGTCATATATAATGGAGAAGAAATCCTCATTTGAAAGGCTTTAAGAAAATTATTTAGAAAATTTAACTTTAATATATAAAAATACTATGTGAATATTTGAAATAATAATTCGTTGAATACCAATATTTAACGATTGCATATCATTCTGATCAACATTTAATACATAATATTATACTATTGCTGCGGAAGTATAGGATTGCTTCCGCACAGAAAATCTGTTAGAGTAACACCATAGTAAGAGAAAGGATAAATATACCAAAATTATAACTACTTCATCAACAAACCTCTAATCCAATAAATGGCTGCTGTGTGTCTCCACCTTGCACTGGGCCATGCTTGATCACCACAATCACCGAAATCGACAATTTTACAGACTGGCTTCAAAGACTCAACGCTGTTACTTTCGGGACGAAAGGAGAGCTTAACCAGGGAAGAATTGGCGCGTAAAGGTGAAGTTCGACCTCCGAAAAGCAGAAGCTCGTAGCTACTTAGCTGACACATTGATCGATAAATGCTGGCATCTAAATAAATAATATATCTTTAATTATAGAGAATGTTCCATACTAAAGAGGTGGAATTATATATACATATAATATGTATATCAAAATAAAAAATCTCGCACGCAATACTGATTTCAAAGTCAAATATAGCATTATAATATGTTTACAAGAAATGTTTTTAAAAATAATAAAGAAGTGCAGAAAAACAAAGGAAAATTAATACTGCCGTTTCGAGATTTACCAAAAATATCACACAAACAAGATATTTTAGACTGAGATTAGATAAAATATACAAATCAATGTTATGGCTTACACTAAAAATAATGATTGCAAGAATAGTAGTATAATATGCCTTAAGGAAACCCACAGTTTGTACAATTTTCAAATAATGGGGCTATTTATTTATTACACTAAATTGGGTTATCCTATTACCCAAAGAATCATTCAAAAAATTACCGCACTATTTAAAAAAACCACTAAATTTAGCAAAACGGAGAGAGGCAAACTGCGGGTTTCTCTAAGGCATATAAACACTAAATTTATATTTAAAATATGAATCAAAATATACTACTAAGAATCAATGATAAAGATAGCTATGTTCAATTCTATTCACATATTATAATTCAAAACTCCTCCCATTTCTTAAAGTACAATAGAACCATACCAACAAGTCATAAAACTAAAGTATTAAGAGATTTATAAATTGTTTAGAAAATGATAATGCAAAGCAGATGGTCTATATTAAAGCAATATTTAATACATTTTAATATGACTGGGAAAAAAATCATTTGGTCAGTTTTATCACCATTTTCAAGTGAAACAGGATATCAGTGTTTACAAATTTACTTCGTTTCTATTTTACTTAGTGAAAATGTCTGAAGATATATAAATGCCATTTAATGATAATAGAGCTCATAATCTCCATCCCCTCAGGCACAAGAAAGATTAGTCTACTAAAGTCCGACTCACCAAGTGCTTCATGCCTTTCGGGGAGTGTATGTGTGACTCCGAGGGCCTCCCCATTGTGTCCAAGTGGAACACAAGTCAAGCTTGTGAGTCGAGCATGGCCACAGCCGAGAGGATCTTGTCCATAACCACACGCGCGCACCAGACACTCTTCCTCCTCCTTATCACTAGTCAAGGGGAGAAGACAAGCACGGAGGGTGTGGGCCTTCACCACACCTGCTGGACTGAAGGTTGTGGTGGTGGGAAGACGAGCAACCGGAAGGGTAATGACATCAGAGACAGCAACATCAAAGGCAGCCGAGATCAGTGAGCGGGGGAACATGCTGATTGGTTTGTCTGGACAGAACAGAATGTGAGTAAATAGAAATAAGGATTTGATATCAAGAAATTTCACTTATTAGATTAGAGCTTCGTTTGACAATTTGAGTTGTAGAAAAAAGTATTATAACATAAACATATTAAAATATATATAGGTGGAATCAAAGTAAAAAGTGAAATAATATCCTTATTAATTTTGGAAGTACACAATATTGTTTAAAAATGTATCAATATTGTTTTTCTGTTATCACAAGGATGGAATTTTAAATTTTGATTTTGTACTATTTATTGGGTACCTTTAGTAAATCATCAGCAATGTTTTGCAATCCTCCAAGTCAAACAAATTCAAGACCACATAATATAAGGTACATATTTTTCTTTTTTTCTGCTAGATAAACAGAAATAGTGTAACATACTTCTCTTCTTACAGTATACTTTCATTATCGCCTGTTTAATAAAGCCATTTCTTCTTTGTAAACATAAATACCTCTTATACATATATCAATATTTAATGTATGACAATTTAAGTATATTTTCAATACTACATTAAATGCATCAGCGTTTATATCTACGTACACAACCACTAGCTTCAGATATATTTCAAATGTTTTTAATATATTTTGTACAAAATCGGTGCGGTATCCAGCTCGACCACTATATATGTACTTATAAGCTTTTGTGGGCCATTTATGCATTTTTGTGATTTTATAGTTTTGTATATATAGCTTTCAGCTTGTTGTTGTCCTAAAATATAATTATCACTAAACACAATCTCAACTTAAATGGCTTCATAATTTAAAACATATTATAAACAATCTATTATTATACACAATAAACAAATGTTAATAAACCTAAAATATGTATGCAAATAATTTTCATATAATATCCTCATAAAAATGAATATAATAATATATAAATTGTACAGGACAAAAATAAACAACATCTTTTTTTAATTGACTAAAGTAATCATAATTTAATATTATTTTTCAAACGGCATTTAAGATAAGATTTAGTATAAAACCCAATGTACAGACCGGTGGAAAATGGCAATTAATAATTTAAATAAGTCTAGTACTATAATAAATGATAAATATCAAATGTCATTTGAGTAAAATCAAACAAAAAGTATTATATGTAATCCGAAAGAACCAGTTCACGTTCTTAAAGCGATTGTATGAAACGTAAATTATAGTAATGGTTTGAGATCAAACTTCATAGTAATTAATACTCCATCACTTTTTATTGTAACATTTAAAAAATGGAATTCCAATTTAGTGTAATTTGAAAATATGTAACATGTATGTGATTTATATATAAATATATTAACAAAATATAGATATTAGTCTGTTTTCAATTATACATATATAGCAGTAGCAAAAAAAGATATTATATAACGGTTATGAAAATTACATACATAAAAAATACAATAAAATTATTATGTTATTGAGTGATTTCCATTATAAAACAAACTTCGAAATTTGATATCAACTTTTGAGTAAGGTTTATATCGAGTAATCACTGCAAATTAACAACTCTAACCTAAACAGTTAATTTTAGCGTATTCAAAAATGCTTATTTTGTATATTAGAATGATATAGAATGTAGCTATGAAAATATTTTCCTCTTTAGCGTGATTTTATAAAGGTAGATGAAGGCCAGATATTGAGGAATAGTAAGACATTAAATTAAATTATGTCATATATTTCTCCACATTTCGTCAAGCGATATAACCACCGTATTTGCCCGAATGTGGTGAAATATATCGCGTGATTTAATTTCCTATGATCCCTCAAGCTTTATCTTCCTTTATAAAATATAATATAGAAGTTAAAAATTACAATGTTAGTAGTTTAACATATTTATATCTAAATTTTATATTCAAACCACTACTTTTTAATGTTTAAAAGTATAGATTACTCTTAACCCCTAGGAGTATACTAAAATACAATTTCAAGTTACAAAGTAATTTATTTAATGAATGAAATATCTAATATATCGGAGTAAACTTCACTAAACTTCTGGAGTAAATCTGTAATAACACTAGAAAAAACTTTGCACTAACACCGAATTATTTTCAAAGAGCAGTTAACACATACTCCGATGTTACTTTAGGCTTAAAATTACTCATTCGCCTTATCTTTTACATACTCGTATTCTTACAGACATCACTCATATGAAATAAAATATCATTATTATATAAGCCGAAAACATACTTCAATATATCGCTTTAAATAAAATAAAAGAAAACATTCATTTATCACATATTTAAGGGTAATTATAATTACTTTCAAAATCAAATCAAATATTAAACGAGGTAGGCATTCTTACTTTTCTGGGCGACAAGAACAAAGTAGTGACTACACTTCAGGTGCCATTCTTCGTATTCATCAAAAACTTCCAATTCTTCTACTCGTTGATGCTCCTTTTCGGAAATATAATCCGAATAAAACTCGTTCATATCGACCAGTTCTACGTAGTTCCAGCCCTGCTCAGATATACGATGCCGGAATTAGTGCATATCATATACATAGGTAAGTTAGTATTTATTGAAGTAAAAAGCTGGTTTATCAAGATAATTAAACTTGTTTTTTTGGAAATTTTGAAAATCTGTATTTTTAGATTGAAAAATAAATCATAACTACATGAATAGCTACATAAATTATCCTAATATTTTAAAGTATGGGTATACATGTGAAAAGCAACCTAAACAGTACAAATTAAACTTAAGCATCTTGAAATTTATTTGAATTCAAAACAATTGATGGAATACTTTTACAATATAAATGATATGTATAGGACAATAGCGGCGTGTTTCTTAGATATTTATTTTTCTATTATTAGGCTATTAAACCTTTTTTCATTTATAATTATATATAAAATTCGGTTCCAATATACAAAATACAGAGCTATATGCTCAAGCCAGTAAAATAATAAAAAGGAAAATATGCGCCTAATACTCTTGTTTGAAATCGTTGAACTTGATCCTCTCGAGTCTTATAGTATTCAATACAACGTAACGGTGAACCCAGTTTTTTAAAATGCGAACACCTGAAAAATATACACTTTAGATGAACAAAAAATACATGTCTAAAATTATAATATCGATTCTATATAAAAAAATAGGCAATAAAAAATATTCCTATTGAGCAGGATTGCAAGAGATAAAAATAGAATATGAGCTTACATAAATCTACCAAACGAATCATTTGGGAAGATCTAAAATTGACAAAAAAATAAATCAACATTTTCACAATAAAACATGCTTATCTTAGGTATATATACTTACTTGTTCATACAAAACAAACGTAGCTAAATTAAACGTGCGAGATACAAGGCTGATTAAATTAGATGTTCTAAAAAAAGAAAACTTTAACATTTATAAGTCATATATATATGTGATATTTCACGATGTTACCATAATATATCAAAATACAAGGAAGATATAATATTTTAAAGCATATTTCAATTAAATATACCCTCTTTTAGACATGTAAGTTATGACACATTCGGATAAAAACAAGGTTGGCGCTTCATATGAGAGTTGGCAAGCACGAAGGCATGCTTCGAGGACATTTGTATGAGTCATATCTGTCCCGACAATTTTGTATTGTGGTGTGTTGATAACTGAAATACAGGGTAGATTATTACATTTATTAAAAGTAGTCGAATTCGTGCGAAAGTTTTATTGAAAAACGTTTTCTATTCCCACTAATCTAAAGTAATACTAGAAATTTCAATAAATATGGATTGTTTTATTACATAGCAAAAGTGTAATATATACTCTGTATTTTAATCAATAACCAGACTATATAAAATTAAAATAACTATATAACGATCAGTTGGAAATCCGTACTATCGTTTTACTCATTAAAACACATTAACATATTTGTTAAATATGCAAATAATTCCTTTAACAGATGTTAACAATTCATTCATACATATATTCACAACATTTTTAAAATTAAGAATAGTAAAGTTTAAAACTTCGTTGTTCTTACCCCATATAAGATATAACCATGGACATTAGTAAACAATATCACTAATATCCAGACTAGAAATTTAACGGCTGAAGAGATTTTACATTTCTGCCTTCTCATTTTTAGTGTTTAATACTATTGTCATTGATTTTATTTTAAATAAATTACCGTTTATTATTTTATTGACACACATTTTTATTAATTTGCATTTTCGCCTGATTAGCATTCTTTAATTAATAATATAACCATCATAATAATTGTTTACTCAAAATCAACGTACCTTCACGTTAGTCCGCCTTAAAATTTTGTTAAAATGTCATTATTAAACTTAAAACATATTCCAGCAGAGATGATATATTTCTTGCATGGATTGTGAAATGCTTCTTTTTCTCACAATAGAATCAAATTCAAGATATGTTATGGAATTACAGAGAAGCTATGTGGCTGAGTTAAATGCTCGAAATGAAGTACCCACCGTTACAATCGATTTATATTACCTGAACGTAATTTGTATTAGCATTGATATCCAAACGAAGAGGCACAAATTTATTTAAATATTTTCTAATGTAAAAAGGGATGCAGTCTAATTTTGAAAATGTTGTATTGAATATCTTATCAGATTACTTACGATTACTTTACGCTAATCTAAAAACAAAAGACGGTGGGTTATACACTTCTAGTAGCTTAATATGTATTCGAACTGCAATTCACTCACTTAAAATCGCTGTAGACATCAACCAAACAGTCGATATATTAAATACTCTAGAATTTCGACGCGCAAATGGTGCCCTAAAAGCAATGGTTGGGAAATATCTAAGGAGTCCCTATTCTAAAAAGTGCAAAGAATACAAAAGTATAACACTCAATGACTGATAAAAGTGTATCATAGTATATGAAAATATAGTCAAACTGCAAGAAGTGATCTTTTATTGACTTAATTACTATGCAATTGATAGGTAAGAGAAACTTTGAGGCAGATGAAAAAGATACTCTTGGGTTGAAATAGACAGTGACGGCTGTGAGTATTTTTATCGTTATAAGACTCAGTTGCTGTCAAAGAACGTGAAAGCATCATTATGTGCAAAGAAATTTGACGCCAAAAATGCTGGACTTTATAAGACCTTTGAGAAAAATTGTCCATTCGATGCAGTTCAACGATGATGTTTTTCTGCTTTCCACAGAACCCACTTAAACTTGAGGGGTTCTCCGAAAGTGCCGTTTTAGCTAAGGATACTTTAACTAATATGGTAGCAACCCTTTTACAGAAAGCAGGCCTGTCACAAACCATTATACCAGAGTCATTATTATAACAACCCTCAGATGCTGACATTTTCTAATGAAGTTATAGTCGCAGTTGTGAGTGGACATAAAATTCCCATTCTGTTCAGGGTATCAACAGAAATGTAGTGACCAAAAAATTATAAATTAATGATCCGCTCTAGGTGAAGCTTTATCAACAAACAAACCGATATACACAGTATGGAAGAGTGAACCAAAGGCATTAATACGCCTACTGAAGGAGTGACTGGTGACTTTTCAAGCCCTCACAAATATGTCCAGGAGTTCATGACATCCTACTCTGACCAAAGCTCCCGAAACAGTCATGTGGTAGGATTATCCCCTGTGACAGGTGACTACATTAAATCCAAAAAAATATCTACTGATGAAGAGGTAACAGTGATAAAACGCAAGCTTGTTATGTTATTGTCACTTATTGTTATTATCACAACTTTTTACTTTACTTTTGTTTTGTAGTTTATTTTTTATTAAACTGACTTTAAAATTACAATGCTTCAAGACGTGAAATTTGATATTTTCCCAACTTTTTAGATTTATATTGGAGACAAAATTAAGTAGACAGAAATGAAATCCATTACAATATGAATTTCACAGTGTAATTTATAATCATAGAGAAATAATTATAATCATTACTCTATGGCGGTAATATACACAGATTCAACAATTATTGATTTTGTATGCATCACGTGTAAATTTTATCAACAGAAAATTGTTTCATTTCAATAAAATGTACATAAATTAGTATTTTAAAAGTAGTACAAAATATTCATTGTAAATTATTTTTAAGACTTAAAGCTTTTTCCAATTATTATAAAATATATATGTTTTCTGACAATTACAATATATTACATGTAAACCTAATACCTTTTAGTATGCTGTTTAATGGATATTATATTTAAAAGATTATTTTATTTCAAGTATAAACATATAAGTATCAAATCGAGTCATCTTAGAGATTATAACATCCCAGTTTTGGTGATTCTGGCAAATATAATCATCTTTCGATGGCTAACTGGACAATAAAAGAGATATGGTGGGTTAGAACAACTAAGAGTGAATCTTTGTGTGCCAACTTAATTAAATGTACAAGTATAGAAATTGGCTATATATTTGCCTTAAGACGATACGTAGGTGTTTTTCAGTAAAACACTGTCTAAGCTAGATAAGGTACAGAATCCGGTGTCAATGGATATAACATTAAATCAAAATAAACAAACAGTGTCGATAAAAATAAAAGTTAACTATATAAATATAATAATTTGAAAAATACCAAATTCTACTGTCTGTTAAAAATATGCATATACTTTGATATATACAACACAAATACCTACCGAGATAACTATCCTCCCGTATATTAAGAGGACTTGATGAAATACAGTCTCTTAATGTCTCATGATTTGCAATTAATTGAGCCTTGGATCGAGCTACGTCAAAGAAGTCAATCTGAAAGAGATACCGATATTATGGATTAATAATATACAATAACTATGGCTCATACACTACAAGACTTCTAATAACAGCTAAATAAAAAAACTATCTACAAGATTTATTAAATTAATGCCAATAGCCTTCCTTGAAAATTCAAAATGATTTAATCGAGGATTACGCAATCATTAACTTATATCAGTTGCTTACTAAAAGACGCTGAAAAAATAGCCTGGTGACTATGACTTTTGCAATAGGATACCGTGGCAACGTAAACAAGTTAAGGTAAGCTTTATTATTTCATCTAGTTATTAAACGTATTTAACGTTTTATAGTTTACTCCTTGCAAAAATGCTCTGTAATTTAATATAAAACTTTAAAAAAGCGTAAAACAATGATAAAATACCACTAGCTTACCAATAAATTAATACATCTATATTTTATTCTCTTTTAAAATAAATTAAAATAGAAATTGTTTTAAAAATAATTCATATACCTAATACATTTTTTAAACTTCATTTTAATTTCCAAATCAATTCAAGATAAATCATTACATTAATAACAATAAACAACAGTAAGTATTTGTATAATAAGATAAAAAAAGATATCTACATACAAAAATATCAAATTTTATTTTAAGTTGTGCTCTATGAATATGAAAGGTTTTTGCACAATCGGATTTAAATGGTTAATGAGTTTAGTCATACTTATTTATTTATATTTACGTATGTACGAGTATACTTGTATACATGCATGTATTATGCTTATATAAATATTGTTTATAACAAAATATAGTTATTAAGTATATAATATATCAATACATAATAATATATCTCTTTGCAAATTATTATGAGTACAAACATTTATAAAATAAAACTAAAGATTAATCAACAATAATTATATTTAAACTAGGGATGTATATTTCATAAAAGTATATTCATATCCGTATAATGCTTAAAATCTTTGTAATTTGGAATAGACAGTACGTATCATATGAAAGTTAATAAGCTTGCCTTATGTGAATCAGAATATAACAATTTGTATTTTCCATAATTTCGTTGTACCCTCTTATTAACTAAATATAAGATAAAATTGTATGTATTGTTATACTCATTCACCTTGTTATTAAGTATAGTCTACAAAATTATTAAAAACTATGCTTAACAAACTTTGATTTGATTTGTAGATTTGGCTCAGAGGGTGTGGAGCATAAAAAACTATTTCGGAACGATGAAAGTTTACTTCAATAAAATGAAGATTAGTCATTATAAAGTTACTGGAAAATATATTTTTAATAACTAATACCAAAACCGAAAAATCAATAACAGGTATGTTTGTTTCTAAATGTATGATAATTTTTCATATGAAAATATACTTAAATATATATATTATGTATGTATAACATACGAGATAGGATAAGTATATTCCATATAAAAACATCAGGTCAAACTTCAGTGCTACCACAGCAATATTCCTTCGGGTTCTTTTCTTGAATCACATACGTGCATTATTGTCAATTTTAATAAACGTTTTACAAAACTATCTACTATGGCGTCATATCTCTTAGAGTTAGATATTATAAATATTTACACTTAAAAATTTAATATTCGTCTTAATGTGATGCGTATAGAGAAGACTTACCACTACTGGAGCTTATAAATGCATAAATACTTTGTTGGAAGAAAAGGTATGCTAGTGTTGGGGAAAGTATATGCCCTTCAACATCCACATCAGTAATTAAAGAGTGTGACACAACATTTTTTTTTACATAAAAATTCTGCTATAGTTAGCATGTACTGTACTTGTTTCATTCTGCTAGTGCAAGGGAGTGTTAAAAATTACACAAGTGCAACTATGGGACAAAAGTACCTACATACAAGTACCTGAAATACCTGCTGATTTGGAAATCATTAATCTGAATGAAATGGACTCTTGTCAAGCCACGATCTTTAGCACAATATATCTCACATTGTTGTACATCTTTATTACCTAACGTTTGAGAATAGGTTTGGTCTAACTATATTTTTTAAATATTTTATATTTTTGTGTTTATTTATGTATGTTCTTTGATATATTTTAGTTTTTTTCTCCTAAATAAGCTATGGAGCTGTCATGATCCTCAGTATATATCTCAGTTGTAGATTATATTTTTATACAACTACAAATATATTTTCTAATTTATCTAATCTGTTTAAGCAGTAATTATAAGTAGTAAACAATTTTTATTTGATTATTTTTCCTGGAATATTATAGGGGAAAATAAAGAAAAAATTGTTGAATTTGAAAATACTTAGATATTTATTTTTAGGCCCCTTTTGGATTATCCAAACCGTCACAGTTTAGCTATGTTCCAGCAGTATTAACAGATTTGTTTACCAGATTTTCTTACAGGTGAACTCTCTTTGATCAACCGTACATAAAGGAAACAGGGTATTTGGCAGCAGTGTGTGTGGTGGAAAGCCTAGGACACCACAAGCGCGTCACACACAGCATTTAAACGACTAGGTCTATCAGGAGGGAGATATCCTTTTCTATAGAACTCTTTAATGAGGTAAAGTGCTACTCCTTTATAGTAAGTGGTTGCAATTTAGCGTCACTGCCCAGGACATAAATTTGAAGTGCCATACATATCCTTGAACTAATGCATAATATGGCAGTATTATCCTAACCACTTATATCAGAGCATTGTAATAAAAACGATTTGTTGAAAGAAAACAGATTATTGAGGCTCCAAACTATAGGAGACAAATTCCATAGATATTTCAGATTTATTGAATTTTATTAGTTTACAAATAATTGAAATTTCTATTCTTTTTGTCAAAGTTGGTCAAATTCCATGATTTAAAAAATCTTAGTATTTCCAATAATTCCAGTGAAGTGGGTACTATGGTGTATACACAAGCATATCACATTAAAAATATTATAAACATCTTTTAAATACCTCGACATAAACACAGTTTTCTAATTTATTTTGAGATTTGAGGCGAAAATATGTAGTATCAAAACCAGCCCCAAGGCAGACGATCTGTAAAAAGAAAACATTATTCAATAATTCATTTGTCATTGTAATATATCTATACCACTTGTATTTACCTGAAACTGTTCTTGACAAAAATTCGAGATAAACTTTTGAATAACATAATCAATTGCTTTAGCACGAATATAATATCCTCTAAAAATATGCACACAGCACCCAAGACAATCAGTTATATTAGTTTAAAATTATCAATTAATACAAATATACATAATTATAAACAGGATACACAAAATAGTTTACATTGATTTCAACATGCTACACTCATAATAACTTAAAATTATAATTTAAAAAAAAGCATGTTTAAAACTAAATATATTTTACAGATGTCATATTTTGAAACAAATGTAAATATTCAAGAACACAGGCCTGTAGAATATACATACTTAATATAAAGAAAATGATTATTATGTATATTATTTCTGTTACATATTATTTTTCAGTAAACATATTTTGTAAATATTTTGTAATTACTATGATTAAACAAATGTTGTACAACACAATAATAATATAATTATACATATATTAAGATAATAAAATTCTGTATTTATAACTATACTTATGTTTACTTTCTAATTTGAGATTTAAAAAGTATATAAAAGTCACCATTTAATTATGATATTATAAAAGAAAAAATATATGTGTATGTATATCAACACCTGTTTATTAGTGGCGCTCTTCTTGTTGTTTTAGATGTCATAAGTCCAACAAAATCATCAGAAAAATATCCATATGTTACCATTGACTTTTTGCTTACAATACTGCTATCATTTGTACCTTGGATCTAAAATGATATCAGTATAAATCACAATTAGTTTAAAGGAAATGTTCATGTAAATAAATTAGTAAATACTAATAAGTAAAAAATCATTGATATCTAAACCACC
Organism: Invenusta paracnida; assembly: GCA_036023295.1. Classification (NCBI taxonomy): domain Eukaryota; kingdom Metazoa; phylum Platyhelminthes; order Proseriata; family Coelogynoporidae; genus Invenusta; species Invenusta paracnida. The sequence continues at coordinate 18,353 of JAYRBW010071339.1, forward strand.
CATTTAAAAAACCTTTGACTACAAAAATTGATAGTATAGCAGTTAGTTTATAAAAAAAGATAGCAGTTGTATTTCCTTTTAAGAAAAAACTGTATGTAATATAAATTATAACCATTTGCTGATATAATTAATATACTTCTATAAAAATTGGTATCAGACAATCTCATAATTATACCATATTTATATGTATACTACTTAATTATATATAAGGAGTACAAATTAAATAGTATTTCGATGCAAAATTGTAAATAAATCTATTTACAACTTTTTAAGGATTCCAATCTATTTACCCAATAAAACAGTTTATACTCATAAAGCTAATGTAGTCATATGGCTAAACATTTGAAAGTAAAAAATTATGAAACTGTATATAATAATAATACAATTGAAGTATAGTAGTTTAACTTAATAAACAATATAGGTTCCATCCTTCTTAAAGTAAATGAAGGTTTTGAAATAAAATATAAATTTTATAAGTACATAATGCATAATGCATAAACAAATAAGCAAAATAATATAGAGATGAGAGACTAAAAAGGAAAATTACAAAATTACATACTAAATTTATTTGATCATAATTTCAGGATATTAAATGGTAACATTGTAGTTTATAGCAAAAACATATGACAAATCATGATAAAATCATATAAGTAAATAGATCTGAGGATGTCTGTTAGGAGTTTTGAATTGCTTGAAATGTCTGTTTTAATTTATTATGAAGTAAATTTTGGAGAATTTTGTAAATTAGTTTTAGTTTCATGTTTTTAAATCTTCTGGGTGCATTATACTACACCTTGTTAATATTATTTTCCATAACAAAATAAGTATGTACATTAAAATTGTGTAACTCTAAGGAATGTTTTGGAAAAAGGTTCTATGTGAAAAAAATAATGCTAAAAATAAAAGTTAGTTTTTCAGAAATGTTTATAAATAGATATGGGATTAATATAAAAATTTATTTGTATTTATAATAAAAACATACTTGAAAAAGGAAGCACTAGAATATATTTCAAAAAATTAAAATATTTAAACAAATAATTTTCCTTACTAAATCTGAAAAACTAGTATATATTTAAAAAATCAAAATTAAGTTGATAAGTTTTAAACTAATTAGCAATGTTTTAAAGTAGACAGTAGACAGATTTTCATGTGATATAATAATGTTATTTATTATATTATAATTCTATAAAAAAATAATTTTAATATTCTAATGGCAATCTCTCTTTTTAAATGTAGATTTATTATGTTTAATTATGTAAGGTTACCAGGGGTGTACTTATTGGTATCCTGCTCAATACGAGATTATTTCACAGGATATAACTTATTTTTATTGGTATCCTGGGCAGGATACCATTTCTTCAAATTACTAAATGTCTTTAAATACCTGCCTTCCCCTGTGTGATAAAGTATACTAACTGCATGCTAAAGTAGTGTCATTCTTCTCCTCACCTGCATCTTGGATTTCTGCAAACTCTCCCAATAAGCTACTAGAAGAAGCTGAAGGTCATATGAAAGTCATACCTGAGAAGTGTAAAACTCCTCTTGATGATTCTGGTTTCATATATGCAGAGGTCTTGTCAGAATTTGAAGCTAAGTATAGTTGCCATATTTTCAAATTGTACTTAAGTGAAATATGCCTGGTACCTTACTGCAATCCCATTGGAGCCTATATCAACTATAGCTATCTGAGAATATACGTAATATGCCACATACTATTCATCTTGTCCTCTGTTTTCCTATTGGGAGCAGTGAATTACAAAAGAGAATTTTCTGCTATGAATTTTAGCCTCCTTCCAAAAGGTCTCACAGACCAACTTTGTATCTCTTGTGCCAATAGAGAAATATGATCCTACTGCTTCAATCCTGCATTTCTTTGAAGGGACATTGCGGCATCTGAATGATTGCATTAAAGTTGATCTTCTATCTGACCCACTTCTGGACACAGACTCTCATTCATCAGAGGATGATGACTTAATTTAATTCAGTAACTTGTTATTATGGATATATTCTATTATACTCCTGCTCTACATGTATACATTCTATAATATATATACCTACTTATGCTTAACATGTATACATTCTATAATACATATATACTCATGCTTTACATGTATACGTTCTATAATATATACTCCTGTTCTACATGTACATACATTTTACATATCCCACCATTGGTCATGGGAATATTGATATGGTCCACTTAAAAAAATAGTATGGACTTTCTTTGGATTATTTTGGGGTTTTTCTACATTTAATTATAAAACCTTTGGATACCCAATTATTTCCCAGGATACCAGTTATTTTTATTGGTATCCCAGGCAAGATACCAGAAAAATTAAATCAAACACACCCCTGGTTACATTTTATATGTTTTAGTTATATATATATATTGTTAATTTAATTAATGATATTAATAATGACAAGTTAAAGTTCTTAAATAATATTTATAATAATATTTATGAAGCCCTTAAAATCAAAATTTAATGATTTACAGAGAATATATAACTAACAAATTAGTTGTAGTAATAAATTATAGATTACATGTGAGACTCATTACAACCACAATTTGATGAAATTGATAATAAAATATAAATTAAATAAGTTTTTAGTTCTGATTTAAAATACAAAAAAATTATGTTTTCATACAGGAGTGAAGGTAAGACATTTTACAGGCATGGTGCCACTACTGAAAAGACTGTTCCTAGTTATTTGAGTCTTTATAATGGAGACATGAAATAGGTAATGGTGGAACCAACTGATGAGTATATCTACCAGTAACTTGGAGTTGTAGAATATTGTTCATGTCCATTCAGAATGTGGTCTCCAAAATTTGGGACACTAAAATATGGGATTACCATCACAAACTACCAATATATGGACTTATAGGCTACTTATTATGCTACACTCTCCTTAAAATTATAGTTGTCTGCAAGCCTACCAATATATTGTTTTAACTTAAAAGTATATTGAGATTATGCCTCTTTGTTTTTATTAATAAATTACATTCTTTGGAGAAAAATTAGTATATTATATAGGTAATTATAATATTCTGGCTTACTCAGTGGTTTAAGACTTGTAATATACTAATGGTTGTATATGTACTTCAGTAAACTGTTAGTGCTGTTGTATTAAAATTCATTTGTTGGGCTGGTTATAAAATTTGTGTCCAGTCTATCAAAGATAATTTATATGTTCCTGGTAATGGTGCCAGTGGTTAGTGCCTGTGGTGCCAATGCAATAACATATTAATAAATCTACAACAAATCCAAATGTATTGTTTAATAATATTGTATTATTCCTCATTAATTTTCTGTTTTTCTTTGGATTTCTGAAGCACAGTAGGCATATGCACAACTAGTTTTCATCTTGAATTTTTACAGTAGGCATGATTAGGCATGCAAAAGTATTAACATAAATATAATAATCAGTGAATTATTGAGAATAATCTGAGGCTTATAAGGAATTTCAAGGAGCATGGACACCCTGCTGAACATGAATAATATAGTATAAATCTAATTCCTGCTGTGTTAGACTATAACTATAAGCTGGATCAATGGTTTTATCCATGGATATTCAGGTATACATAGTCCTAGTATAGCCATAGCATTGCCATAGGCATAGGATATAATACATGTAATAATATATTATTGAATAAAAAACAAACAGATGCATATACCCAAATAAATATAATTGCTAAATTCAATATTTATTAATATAAATCAATGCAATGAGACAAAGTCAAAAGGTAAATATTTAATATCTATAATCTAATTAATTCAAATTGGATAGCCAATCAGAATAGATTATAGTTATACATATATAATAAATATTTTGCCAGCTGGCTGGCTGCAGGTTGATGTATGTAGTGTATGAATTTATATATAGCAAGCTCTGATTTAAATAACTATGCCTATGGTTATAATAGCTATCTATTTGCAATGCAATATGATAATATATAAGATTAAGTGTCTTTGAGTTTGACTTTGACTTTGAGAGATTTAAAAAATTTATTACGAGCATTTGAGAAGAAAATACAAAGGCATTTACATTTTAACTAATTTAAAAACTTAATCAGTCTTCGATATATTGTCCTTAAAAATAAAATTGCAGTATAATATAAAATTTATATTTACCTGCCGCACACTTGAAGCCATTCTCGAGAAAGCGTTGTATGAATGCTCTTAGAAAATAAAGGGGATAAAGGTTTTGCAATATTCACAAACTAAAAGTAAAACATTAACATAAAAATAAACTCTATATTGTTGACGATATATAAAAATAAATCATGAACTTTGAAATTACGTCAAAATAAAGTATACAAACCCCATTTACTTTATGTATCAACCAGTCACTGACATAAAAACAGGTTGACGGGTTGACAAATGTGGTTTTCGGGGTTGTTTATAATCCTGATATTTATTTAAATAAAAACTTCTACGCTAAGATAAAGAAATTAAATATAATATGCATAGGTGGCTAATTCCAGGGTGAGGAAACCGCAAGGAATTTTAATAGGATTTTTGTCAAGATATACACTATTATTTATTAGAAAATATATTACATTTCTTGCAGGGAGACACAACGAATATAATCGATAAAAACAAAGATAAATGGATGTTCATATTTGATGACTATTTTGAAAAGCATTCGAAGTAAAGATAATAGATATAACAAGATATAGCACTGCAAGCGAAAAGATGGAAAATTTGTGCGAAACAGTTTTGGCCGACGACATTTACTAATATATTAAGAATTAATATATTTAATACAGTAAAATATTTCGGTAAAAAAATTTCAAAAGAAACAAGTAAACCTATATTTAAAGAAGGATTGATTATTCTTTCAGAATATACAAATAGAAAAACAAGGTAACCCTAGACTTCCATCTGACAGATATCTTAACAATCTTATAGAATGATTTCATTCCTACACAATCTTACATAGGATTCCTATAAGATCCAAAAGGTCCCTATAGGAGTTGTTGAGGAGGAATTGTAGAATAGGAATTCGTAGTACTGATTAATAGAATGCAGCATGCAATAGAATCCGTTTACCTTTTAAAACTGAGCTGTGTACTTTTTAAATGGATTTCACATTTCCTTATATAAATTATATTAAATCTTTCTTGACAAATTCTGCAGTGTATATAATATTGAAAGATATTTAAGTGCACTAAAGAAAATTATAAACATAATTTGATCAAACAAAATCGTGAGAAAATTGCAAACGTCCAAATTTTTGTTGTGACAGATATAGCAACGAATTAATTAATAGCAGTATTCATAATATAATAAACACAAAGAAAACAAATAAAATTATTTGAAATAAATGAATAATTCAAATATTCAAATTAACATTTATATTTATATTAAGAGCAAAAAATGAACTATGAACAACAATAAAATAATTTCGACAATTTGGATTTGATAATTATTTCGGTACTACATTAAAAGGCAGATAAGAAATACTACAAAAGTGGATCATAAATGAAGAATTACATAATTAAATTCAGTTTTATATTTGTTGAAGAAATTAGTCTATTAATACAAATTTATTAAGTATATGATTTTATTAGTAGGCATCTAACTTTGTTAATTGTTGATATGGTTACAAATATTTTTGAATGAATATAAAAAAATAGAATTTCAGTCGATTTATTAATATTCATAACATTAGATAAATTAGAAATACTAAAAATCTTGCTCCATATCATCAAATGCCATAAACAATAAAAACAAATAAATATATTCCAAATTGCGATTATAAAGCATCACTGAATCCCATAATTGTTTGAAAAATTAATAATATTAATTAAGAACTAAATGTTAGCTTATTATGACATACCAACATATAGTGTCGAGCCAATTATCCGTTAAATATAGAAAATATTGATATATTCTACAATACTTATATTGTCCTGACATAAATAAAGATAGTTATATCTCAAAAAGTAAAACAACGATTTAAGCTTTTAAAACGGGCTCAATCAAGAGAAGATAAAAGTGTAATCCAGTATGTTAATGAAAACCAAATAATAATCACAATTAAATTAACTCAATAATTTGTAGTTGCATAAATGAAACATTATTGAATAAGTACACATAAAGATCAAGACTAATAAAATGTTCAACATTAATTTACACAATTATAATATAATACGGATGCAAGTAATCATATTGAGTCACATCATATTATTTATATGTTTTTTCTCAGAGTATGTCCAAAATTGACAATGATTATGACATTTGATAAAATATGATTATTACAAAAATGACAACCATGTGGCTTCACTCCTGTGTGCATAACAGAATGTTAAATGAGTATGTACAGTAATATTAGTTCATGTGCAAATTTTAATCTAAAAATATTCTTAAGCAAAAATACTCTTGACGAATAGCATATAATCTAAAAGGAATTGTTCACCATGTGAGTCACAATTGTGTCGTTTTGATTTTGCTCCCAATGAATAGGCTTACAAGCGTGAAATAACAATTGAACAATTTTTAATGTGATTAACATGATGATTACTAAGTGATGATAAAGATGTAAAAGTTTTATTGCAGACAATACAATTGTAAAGTTTTTCTGTATGAGTAAGAATATGTGCCTTATAGTTTCCATTTTGTGAAATTGTTTTGTTGCAAATATGACACTTAAAGGGTTTCTCTCCAGTGTGAGTAAGAATATGCCTCTTTAAATTTGATGTGCTGACAGATGTTTTGTTACAAAGATGACACTTAAAGAGTCTATCTCCAGTGTGAGTACGAATATGCACATTTAAATTGGATATCTGGGTAAATGCTTTGTTACAAAAATGACAATTAAAGGGTCTATCTTCAGTGTGAGTACGAATAAGTTTTTTCAAAGATCCATTCACTGGAAATGCTTTGTTACAAATACGACACTTAAAGGGTCTATCTCCAGTGTGAGTACGAATATGCACTTTTAAACTAGATATCCGGGCAAATGCATTGTTACAAATACGACACTTAAAGGGTCTTTCTCTAGTGTGAGTACGAATATGCTCCTTTAAACTGGACATCAGGGCAAATGCTTTGTTACAAAGATAACACGTAAAGGGTCTTTCACCAGTGTGGGTACGAATATGCACTTTTAAAGCACTATAATAATGAAAATCTTTATGACACAGGTTACACTTGGTCATTTTGTCTTTTGTTGACCGCATTATCCAGTTGATGTGACCTGAAAATGGAGAAACATTAATCATAATTAAATGTAAAAATCGTGTATTACAAAACATTTATAAAATGGACAAAAAACATAATTTATGAATAATTAAGAATTTCGTGACGAAAATCCAAAGGAAACTGTTCAGGGAATGACTATTACAAGGTATTATACTGTAACTAATAAAACAACAAGGTCGATAAAGCTATAAGAAAACCACGTAATTGAAGACGATCTCACAATTCAGACGTCAGATTTATAAAAATTATTGCAAATCAGTTACTGTCAAAAATATGTGAATGTATTTCGAAAGCATATTTTCTGTCCCTTTTAGCCTATGATTGCACTGATGTTTGAAACATAGAAGAAATTTCTGTGTGTTCGATATATCAAATAAGGAAAATGGTGTATTCGAAGTAAGAGAAGACTTTGTGGGCTTTAAAACAGTTGGAAAATATGTCGTAGGAAGAGTTTTATCTCATATTTTACTGCAACACTTAAGCAAACTAAAGCTTCCAATGTTTAAATTACGATGATGAGAGTTATATGCCCGGTTGTAATAATGGGACTGAAGCATGTATAAAGGAACATCATCCTCTTACAGATTTTATTCTTTGTAAGGCACATTGTCTCAATTTGACAATACGAAGGCATCATAATCAGAAGTTAACAATATGATAAGCAGTGTGCAAAAAATTGTTTTGCTTTTAACTATTCAGGTAATTGTAAGCGACAGGCGCATCTTCATGAAGCGTTAAATGAGGCAGACGAACGCCCATTTAAAAACTGAAACAAATTGCGAAGTTCATGCGATACACAGTGGACCATTGGCTCTGATTCCTTGATAGTTTCCAAAGCATGGTACTCAAGTATTTTGGAGGCTCTGTCAAATCTGTCTGGCTTTGGTGACAAACAGGCAAACGATTTCATTGCATTGATAAAACGCTTCAATTTTAT
>JAYRBW010071350.1:0-26496 GCA_036023295.1 Invenusta paracnida
ACCCTATTCTACCTTATAGTATCAATTAGAATTGGTTCGCTTTCCAGCTACCCTCGACCCCCTGGGCTCCCGGTCTATTACTATACATAATGCAAATAACTATAACTACAGTTTGGCTAAAGCGGGTTTTGTATTTTTGACGTATTAATTTTGTGCAATTAATTTTTGGCTTGTTCGATTCGTTTTTTTAAGAGTGATTAATTTTGTTTTTATTACATTTATTATACAGACAGTTATTAATGATTATTATTATTATTATTATCGATATTCATTCATACTTGGAGAAATTTGCACTCTAATATTTCTACTAATACTAAAATATTTTTGCTGTCCTCATTTTTTAAATTCTATATAGCGCGCGAGAAATGTTTTCCATTTTACTAAATTACTTTACTACATGCCAAAAAGAAGGAAAATATTCAAATTCTCGCATTTTAGACAATTACATTTAAGATGTTTAGAATGTCAGACTTTAATTAATTTCAAATATACTCGAGTTTTACTCATAACCAATCAATAGAAACTCATATTTTATTCGCTTGTTAAGATAGCGAGGTTAGTTTTCAATTGTAATTTAAACATGTTTAAAAGTACTATGTATAAAGCTATCCTTTTTGTACTTGATATATATATCCATTTCAGGCGTGGCCTATTCATTTAATAATTATCGACAATCTCGATAGGTAAAACAAAGTCTTATAAGTTATCCCCAAGAATCTATCTACAAAATAGATTCAATCGGTGAGTTATGAGATGAACAATTGACAATCTGACACTTAGTAACCAGATCTTCAGTGGTTTCAAACTACGTCAGCCTTGGTACGAAGCGGTTTCTAACCGAATGATCTGGAGATGCCTGAAAAGTATTAATGAGGCATCATGAGGCGAAGATATGCTTCTTGATTCCATCCTGATACGAGATGGATCAGGTGGATAGATCCTGGTCATGTCCTCAGCCTTTCCAGGTGAGTGCTAGCGCTAGTTGAAGCCAATGGATGTAGCACAAAATAATAACTTTCGTGGTATTAATCCGAACACAAGCCTTTACTGAGAACGCGAAATCAGCTCTTTTCAGAACTAGACAAAATAGTTGATGCTATAAGTTATAAGTTAACTAATGTTGTCATTCTTTTTGTCAAGTATAGTGTATATTATACTCAATTAACGATTCAATTCCAAAAAAAATTAAATGATCCGCTTAGCCAGTATACACATCATTAAAATTTATATATAAGAGTAAAGTTTAAGTATTTTACATATTATAGTCGGTATATATTGAAATATCAAATCAACATTTGATGTTGCATGGACGCATTTAATATAGCCTTGTTAACATTTAATCTATACGCGAGTTTAAAATTCAAATCTCATCCATGTCATCTCATTTGTTCTGTCACCCGTTTATATTTGATCGGAAAAGCCTATATTATAACAATTTGGGAGAATAAATTGCCCTAATTCTATCTTGATTATATATGCTGTTATTCTCAACAATTTCATATTTAAGACAATATTTAATTCTAACTAGTGAGCACAAATTAACATATACATATATTACTAGTATAAATTACGTTGACCTTATAAGACAGTTTTAATAAATCTAAAACTATTTGATAAATAAATGTCTATAATTCTAACATGACGATATTTTCTAAGCAGCTTTTAAATGAAGGCATGAATTAGTTTTCAACTTCGAAATTCTCAGTACATGTGATAATATTAATTATTATTATAAAAGGGGTTTAAAGTTATAGAAAAATTTGAATAATTATTTAAGCTATCTGGTTTGATTACAGCAGTCTAATCTATTGCAAATTAAACTAAATATAGGAAAAACAATACGAGTTGGACAGTTTCATTTTTAAAAAGTATATTGCTTGCTTTTCGAGGTATTTCTCTTTAAACATGATAAGATATTTCTAACATATATCAAATTAAAACATAATTAAATGGCATGAAAGAGCAATATTTTTTCCATAAATAATGTTACCTAATGTTACATAATTGTTAAAAATGTATAATAATTTAATTCTATATTACTGAACACTTACAATTTTTCCATTTAATTGTGGAGATCCACCTGAAATATATACAGAAAATGTATGTAAAGGTCTTTTAAACATTCATTTTTTGTAAACGATCGGCTAAAAATAATTAATGTTATGATATATTGGGTATCTTTATAGTAATTTATAATTACAAATAATATCATGTTGTTATAAGTATACAAACATACAAATAATAACACAAAATATTCAACAAAATAATTAAATAGTTGTACAAATTAATACAAGCAAAAACGTTGTCAACCAGATGGCCCTAAAATATGATCATGTTAATCACAATAAATGTAATATCGTAAATCATCGCCTGAATAATTGTAGTTAACAGAAGAATGAATTCATCGGCGTATTTACACATGCATACATACATCCTTTTGAAATCATGTAAGTATAATGCGAAAATAACAATGAATAAAATAATAATAAACTGGCAACAGTTACTTGTTTATATCATAGACAATTTTTCTAGAGATAGCGTGATTCAAAATTTTCGAAGCCCAGGAAAAAGACGAATAATTGATTATCGATTGAATAACTTTATTTAAACTTTATCTTTAAATCGTAGACATGATCATTCTTCGAAATAGTGTTGAAAAATATGCTTAAATAAATCGCGTTATTGGAAAAATTATATTTACTAAAATTATAAATATTGACATTATCTTATTGGCCCTTATAACTCGTATAATTTGGTATACTTTAAAGTTATTATATGAACAGTAAACATCATGGCTAATTTGTTAAATTTAGTTCATTACACCACAAAAAAAGAAGAAAGCACAGATGTTTATAGGGTATGCCTTAATAGAGACATTAAATGAAATAAATCTAACTGAACTACATAATCTGTATTTTATTAATTACAACAAACAAGTCTAACTTTTGAGAATATTACACATAACATATATTGAGATAATATACTAGCATGGCCTAAACTATATATATTGTCCTTTAAATATGATATCTATAATTCTACTTAATCACTGATAAAATACTATATATTATAATCTACAGGATTAATAAAAATATATATTTTTAAGAAAGGAAATATTACTTTCAAAGTAACTCATACTGAGTTAAATATATAACTGAAAATATGGGATATAATCGTAACACAGTAATACGCTATATTTTTATTTCTGTAGCTTCTTTAACTATTTCTTCCTTCATAATTCCGCGAGAAGAAACACCTGTAAAGTCTATAATATCAAGGGATCAATTTAAAAAATATAATGTATTTACCTACATAGTATAGAATATATACTGTACATAATTATAGGCAAATATGTCAAGGGAGTGTTTACGTTGGCGCTTGTGGACTACTCCGACAACTTCTTAGACGTGTCGAATTCAAGTTTACAAAGTGAAATATAATAAGGATATTATTCAAGTAACACATCACAAATTTACAAAAAACGAATGAAAATTATTCGTATGATGTCGTTTTACTTAGTGTATGTATTAACAACAAATTCGAAATATCGCGAATGAGAACATATAGCCGATTAGTTGATTAACAGACATCAAATAGCCAGAGATCTATAAAAGATTACACACATCATAAATACATATATCGTCTATGGTTATAAACTAATTCAATTTAGATACTACGTTCTTTTATAAAATAAAACGCATTATGAAATAATTAAATTACTATATGATGTAAATAAAAGGCGACAATATTCTTTAAAGAGAATTATTTAGTCCTGTTATCTGTTGTAGATAATCTTATATTACACATTAAAATTATTTGTTAACATATTTTTGGAGCACTAACATCCAATTAGTTTTCAGGTCAGGATGCAATGTATATCTTAAAATAATAAAAAAAACACAATAAAGTAAGCATATTTATTAATCACAAAAGTATGTTCCTATACAACAAAATAATCCATTAGTGAATAAAAAAGGAAAGCATTTGCACTAATAAAATAAATGCAGTATTAACAGCTAAATGATAATTTTCTCAATTATATTTATACAAAAAAACAAAATACTATTTACAAGGTATGTGAAAATTTGGAAACTCTAGATTTGAAAAATTATAGAAAAATTGGATCTTAGGAGAAATTAGTTTACATTTTCGTTAATATACAGTGAATACATTTAAAAACAAAATAAAACCACTTTTAACAACACAATTAAATTACAAGGATTGATAATTAATAATATATTAAATACAACATGCATAATATAATAGATGTTACAATGAATAATTCCTAAAAAAGCTTACTAACCAGTGAAAACCTTAACAAATAACAACACATGTATTTTTAGAGATAAACGTAAAACATATATTTTGCTGAACAACTAATACGATCTTTTCAGTGCAATTTAATAATGAAACTACCTGATATATCAATAAGATTGAAATGTGATAGACTACTCGAAATAGGTCAGTTTTGTACTTCCATAGAACATTAGCTAGACCATGACTAATGCCTGATCAAAATTCACTTGAATAAATCGTAATTAATCAATATTGTTATAATGTCTACAATCTTACATAAACTATTACTGCTTTAAATTATGACTACAAAATAGAATATTTTAAATCGATAATTTCATACTACTAACGAATATTACAAAGCACTAAGGCGAGAGTTAGATAGTGTTCTTACAAAGTGTTTGGATCTTTCAGAAGTCCAGACCCCTCGTATCATTGTAAAATATAGTATCACTATGCTATACTATTAAGCTAATATAACAGTTACAAATCCACAGGCATATTTTAGTTGACAAACAAACTAAACAACTGAAAGGGGGCTATAAAATCTGTTACGGGCTCAGACAAATATTAATATAAAAGAAAATGTATATATTTTCCTTCTTTTTCCCTGTAAATGATAAATGTTCCTGTATTTTTCGATTATATTATTGCTTCCTTGTTTCACAATATATATTTCAGCTTTATTGAACACGGCAGAAAATGTATGGCCACCTTTCAGAACGCCTATTACCAAACTGTGACTCGTCAACCAATAAGAATGCGGCACAGTGCCAATACTCACCAATGGGAGTATTGGGATGGATCCTGGCCTCTTTGAGCAAGAGAGAAGCAGGTCGATAGTGGCGGACAGTTAGCACGACCTGGTCGCCGGCTGATTGGAGCACACGTACCACCTCCTCGTGCGTGTCCCGGTCAACAAGGGTCCCGTTTACACGGACCAGAGCATCCCCAATAAAGAGACGGCCACTACGGTCAGCTGTTGTTATAATTGTGTGTAAGAAAGTGTGAAAAGATCAATTCAAATATCAAGCAGACTTTATCCATGAACTTAATATAGCTTGGTTATATCGACTTAGCCTATTTTGACAATTCACATTATTTTGATTATATTTTAATTTTCAGAAAATAATAGTTTTTAAAAATATATTAATATAAGTACATATTGACACTATTCATTACTCAGTGTGAAACTATAAATATGCCATAACAACACTAGATTTCATTTTCAAGTTGTTAACTATATTCGTACATATCGACTAAAATAAAGAACAGAAACGGTACCTATATGACCAAACAGACTTTCTTATAATAACATCTTTCACGCGAACAACAGAGTATCAGACAAATCGAAAATAAGTAAAAGCATAGTAATTAGAAAACCATTTGTGTAGATAGATGACGCTAACGCCCTTACTAATGCTCAAAAGACAATGCCCTGTATTCAACCTATTTGTATATCATGTAACCTTTCAGTCAATAATACCCCTGACAGATATAATGCTTTAAATGTTAATTTAAAAAATATATGTAAGTAATTAGTATTAAACAAACTATCGAGTCACTAAATTGTTCTAATACATAACATTTATTAATTCAAAGGGATAACTATAATTCTACCAAAGTGTAGATGGATATATTCTCTGTTATGCGTTATCTACATTAATTTACTATTAAGTGTATAAAAGTTATTTCCTTCATTCTATGAATATCAATTATATTACTTTGTGCATCATACTTTTACTGGATATTCATGACTCTTATTGTACTCCAATAGTCCTTATACTTAATGTGAAATTATCATAATTCCCATTTCAAATATAAACTCGGTTTACTTTAATACAATGTTTATTTGGTTTAACATATTTTAATCATACAGCTACAATAATTATTATTTGTACATTTTTAAACTTTAAGTTTAATGTTGCTTTTGCAAAAATTATATTTAGAAAAGTACAATATTGCCAGTGTGTTACTAAATAAAGCTTGCAAGTAATATTTACTTAAATTTGCTGCTAATCATCATTTATTAATACTTACACAAAAATTACATAAATAAAATTAAAAGCTTCAAAATAAAATGTTATAATTTAAAATTTTAGAAACCAAAAAACAGTACTTTATATTTAGATAGATATGAGTTAATATTTTAATTTACTAAAACAGTTAATTGGATGTTGTGTTGAACATTGAATATAAAAATAATGACAGAGTACAATTTATACATTTCATTGTGTTTCGTGTTATTATGCATTGCATATAGAATAGTAATGAATAAATAAGCCTGAGTATCTGTATAGGTATGCTTGATCTCTTAACTTTCATTTAAAATGTAATTATAATTCACTGGAGTATTTCCTCTTAATTTAAATCAATTGTATGTTTCATTTCATCATATATATTTAGCAAGTGTTGTTGTTTTTTTGTGCACATATTCTATTAAGAAGCATAGAAGAGCCTGAAAATTAAATCTTCCTCTTCTTTCCTAAATGACTACTTTATAGAATCGATGTCAATGTACCTACAATCTTACTATAGACCCTCGACACTATGCTTCCTAATGATTCCTAACTGCATTGTGTAGGCAGAGGGTAAATACGTGCCTTTCAACGGGAGCCGTTCATGTTTTCTGGAAGCACCATTGCACTGTAGTTTAACATTATTAATTTTAAATTACAGAATAGTTGTTTCGGATAAATTCCACACATATTATTGAATTATTTAACAAAGTTGTCGCGTATAAAAGTAAATCTATCAGTAAAGTTGCACTAAATTTCAATTTAAATTGGGTGTGTTATTAGTGATTTTGAAAATATATAACTTCATTTTGAATATTTACACTATTTATAATTTAATGTAACTGATATGCATGTGTTAACTTGTTTTGTTCAAACTTTTTGATAACTTATGATTCTTTTTATTTAAGATGATTTTGGAATCATTCTAATCATTCTAATCATCCAGTCATGTCTTGGACATCTTTAGAATTTTAAATTTCGGTTAAATTCAATTTAAAACGTATTTTAAAATTTGTTATCAATAATAACACAGTAATCACGTGTAAATAGAATTCAATGCATTTAAACAGTCATATTTTAAATACACATTTCTTAATTTCGGACACATTAAGCTTGTCGTAAAGCACTTGAATATTAGTCAATAAAATTACACGGTAATAAACGCCTAATATAGTTAGCACAGCTTTCGAAGGTGACACAGAACGGGAATTCATCATTCAGTGAGGTTGGATCCAATATGGTGATACAGATGCTGATAAACCCGCCGATATACTACAAACTACCTATTACCGCTGCAACAGCTTACTAAATCACAATCCTAGATTACTCAGTTTATCGCTCAGTTTATTTCCATTTATTGCGCGGACGTCCGTCCAAAATATGTGCATATAACAACACACATACACACGAATGGAATAAATTAACCAGCTGTTGCATTTATACATATAAAGAAACACGAAAGATGGATATTTGCACAGTATATATAGGCATTTAAGCGGTAGCAAAATTATTTTGATAATTGACATGGAAGTAATTTTATAGTGATAATTTCCAAAAGTATTCATAACCTTATCAGACAATGATGAATTATATAGAGATAAAGGAAACTAAACGTTAACTTCAACTATACATTAGTCACATTTTTTCCACAAATAACATGACACATATATATCAAAATAGCTAACATTTCAGTTAAACTATGTCTGTATCATCACTTGGTTTAAATGTTTACTTTATTAAAAATTGTTGGCAAAGCATAAGGTTTAAAAATTACATTTATAGTTCATAATAGTACAATGTAAAACTAAAACTAAAATTAAAACAATCAGTCAATTAGAAAATTAGAAAATTAATCAACCAGAAAATCAATGAGTACTACCTTCAATAAAGAATTAAATTTATCTTATAAGCTTGATTTATCTAAACCCACATCAGTAGGCTGTTAGCTCATGCGAACAACCAATGCACCGTGGGTAGTATAGGATATCACAAGATTAGGCATTTTTGTAACTACTACATTTAAAAATATATATATATGGAAAAATCTAACTTTTACCGTATAGAAGCGCTAAAAATTAATCAGCATGTCAATTGCCATAGTTATTGCTATTATAAAACCTTCGACATTACAATTTCAAAAATGGAATTTTTCGTCACTATAATTATTATTATTCAGACTCATGTTATTAAGTCTTCCTATACATTAATGGATTTCCATAAAATTGTAAACATATTGTATAATATATTAATAATACTTCTTAGATAACAAAAATGATAGTTTTGGAAAGGAACCGTTGCTAGGAGCTTCACTTTTGCATAGTAACCCGTTCATGTTTAGTATCATATACACTTCAAGTATTTAAGCAGCTATAAAACTGGTTTTCCCATCTAGAATCTTAAGAAAAATGTCTCGATAAAATATCCTTATCTGGTAGCATATTCGACTTGAAAATTATTGTTGTATCTCGCCCATACCAAGTTATGTAAGGTTGTTAAGTAGATTTATTCGAACCAATCGATACTAAATTGCATTAAGTTTACGCATGGACTTATAAATAATAGGCAGATCCGTGTAATATTGATTAAAAAGTAGTGTTAATAATACGGCCTTTACTTGTATAGAGTGGTGGCAAGTACCCTGTCTAAGTGCTATTATTTACGTCGTGATAAACTATAAAATGTTTATTTAAATGTAAACATGGGTCAATTTATTTTTGTGACCACTAAACCTGCTCGTTATATCCATCTCACTTTATGCTTCGTTATAATTTTAACAACATATAGATATTTTGATGAGATCCAAATATGCATGTCTTTGTTATAGAGGGATTATACTATGAATAACAGGATAAAGTATTCAACAAAAAAATCTGAAATTGTTACTAACCAAAACCAGCAAAAAACTGTGCTAGCTCGTATCAGAAAAGAATTGAAATAAGGTTTTAGCTTTTTAAAGAAACGGTGTCTCACTTAAGGTGCTAGCAATATTTTGTTTAATATTGTACAATTCCACAGGATATTCAGAAGGTACTATAGAACTATATTTTAGTGAGTGTGTTGTCTAATATTGGTTTTTATATCAAATGTTATATGTTTAGTTTAATTCTATCCATAGTGGTGAATTAATTTATGGTGACATTTAAATATAGTTAGCTCAAGTTAAGCACTTTTTAAAGCTAACACACTTTTTTACTATTTGTATTAATAATTGTTATTGTGAGATCATGTTATCAAAATTATTATAAAGTTTAAGTAATTACAAAATGGATACTAAATATTTCACCCTATAGCTGTGATATAAAAATAGCTTTTTATTTAAAAACCATATACTTGGTATTTGTGGTTCGATTTAATTAAAAACTTAATTAAATTTTTTTACGTAAACTCAGATTTTTAGCAGACCATTAAAAAGTAGCATTATTTATAAGACTTGTAAGTCTAAATCATTGTAGTCAAACTGAAACATCAATAAGAACAGTAGATTGGCCACGTGCATAAAACAAATCAACATTTATCAAAACATACACACATTTTAAGATTTAAATGTTACATGTAATAAGTGAGTAAAAATATAATTAATTCTGTATAGAATATAATAGTTTACATATACATATAACTAGTAGTTACGTTCTTATGTTAGAATTTAGATATAAAGTAAAATAGAACACTGAAAATACACGTTGAAGAAATAAATCTATAGAATAAAATAAAATATGCTACTCAAAATTATTTAAAATATCATATAAAATGAACATCTATATGAACAACAAAAACCAAAAAAGTTAACTTTAATTGAGGAAGAAGAAGAAAGTAAAGTCCATTAAATAAATCGATATGATATATGCATAATTATCGATTGTTTATTTGAACCTTCCAACGAAAGATATCTTCAGCTTTATGGGCATAACTATACCTGGATATGTCATTATACAAATGTACATTTATCGCGTGACAACTTTATATAACTCGTGATTGTTATAATATTTCCTGTTTATGAAATTGGTTTCCATACAGAAAACCTAATAAGAAATGGTGCAGATTATAATGCGTATAAGATGTAAGCTGGAGTCAATTCGAGGAGAAAAATTATTATTATACATTTAGAAAATACGTAGCTTTGAATATTATAAGCATAAATATAATACTAATGGGAGTATAAATCCTCTTATCCCGATTATTGTATCCACAAAAGCTTCCTTATAATGTTTTCTTTGATAATAAAAACATAATGCTATCGTGATACTATCGCGAACAAAAAGATGTTTAGCCAATCCAGAGTATAATTTTTATTTTCGAATAAAATCAATTGAGCGCATAAAAGCGAAACAGTAACTTTTTTATAAACTTTAATGATAAAAGATGGTACTGCTTCTGTAGTCGACTGATAACTTTTCCGCTAATTCATAAAAGTATATTAATAATTGAAAACATCTAAATTAAATTAGAAGGAACTATAAAACAGGAATATATTCTGTAATTTAGTTATTCGTGTTAACTATTCTTTGCTCTATCACTCATCGTGTCATTAAAATAATAAAGTCAAACTCTATTTGTCTATATTGTTCACCAGAGTGAGATACAAATTGAGATAGATAGATTGGCTCACGATAGATAACCAGTGGTTCTTCATTGATAACGGTGATTTTAAAAGTTGCAAAACCATGAAAAATAATGAAAAAAATTGATTATTTATAATCGTGTCCATTTATAACTAGTAAATGATTCCACACAATGAATATCAAAGAGATGTTATTTAATGCGTGTATTAATAGTATATGCAATAGTAAATTCTACCACAAGATAGCTAATAATGAATTGATACTTAAAATCCAGTATGAAATTTAACATTTCTATTTTAAAACATCCGCAATTTTAATTACAATATACCAATTAATCTGTTTGCGATACATATTCAATTTTCAATTGTGGTTTTAAAATTTACCGAAAAAACGTGACTCTATAAATTTTAGCATCGGCATAATCTATGTACCTACTTACTACTTTTAAATAGAACTCGGTTGCAAGATGTCATGGACCCGGTCTATAGCTCACCCAGTCATTTAAATGTGAACATGTATTAACATGTATTAATATGTTTTATCTAAACTCTTTGATCTCACCTGGTTGACCTTTGAATATGCGCGATATAAAGACTGGGAGTTTGTGCTCCCGACCACCCTTAATGCTGATCCCCAGGCCCCCGTCATTGTCCCGATTCAAGACCACTTCTCGCTCCTGCAGACATCACACAGGGGCTTTCATTAATACTTTCTTCAATTTAACGATGCACACATATGAATAATCCACATTTACAATACAAACACAAATATTAAAGTATAACGTGTGGTTTAAACTATATGTACATATTAGTTATACCTTTAGTTTTATAGGTATTTAAAATAGCAAATTAAAGAATAAGGTAATCATTTAACGTTTCAAATTAAAGAAAATTAGCTAATATTGGCTATTTCTAGAAATTATACTTTTACAATCACGAATCTCCATACCATTTAAGATCATTTCATAAAAATGTTTGTATCTAACACTAGACTGGAAAAATAATACAGTACTAAATAATACAAAATATCTAAAAGATATATCCATATTTCTCTAAATCTCCACACAAAATTCTTTAAAAGTGATTAATCTAAATCGTTGTTTTGAGTTGCATTAAATTAAGTTTTGAAGTTATAAATAGAAATATAAGAGAATTCCAACTCTAAAAATGTAATTCTTATTAATAAAATTATCTTAAATTGTATTTTTTGTATAACATACATTAGTAAATAGGATAATATAAATAACAGTAACGTAGAAGTTTTTAATTTGATGCATTAAATACCCTCAAGTATAAAAAAGTTAAACATAGAAAATGCTTTCTCATATTGGTATAGAAAATAATATATAATATGTAAATAACGTTTAAGTTCCCGTTATATTACCTGAACTTTGACTAAATAACATATATACCGTAAAACATTTGAAAGTAGAATATGATTTTAACAAAGACACCATTCAGAAATAAAACACAAAACTAAACAAAATTAATTAAATAGAAAACCTTTTTTTGCTTATTGTGATGCGAAGTAAGTAAGGCATACTAGTATTAATTTAACATTTAACACATCAAGTGAACTTAATACTTTCAATCTATATACTATATATATCCACATTGTGTTTCCTAAGTTGCCAAATATTTATTGTAAACGCCTATAAACAACCCTCACAAAAATTATGTATCCCAAATATGTTTAGTTATAAATATATTACTAAATTAAAATAATGGTATTCGTGCAATTTTGAATAAATCAATCAAATAAACATTGAATTTTACTATTTTGTGCAGCATCATAATTTATAAAATCAGTGCACATAGCAATATAAAATAATAATAATATAAATAATGATTCTTGATTTATTATATATTGTTCTCAAAATTAAAATGCATACATTAAACACACAATATTACAGTTTCAAAATACATCTAACTATATAGAAAATATCACAATCAGCATCACTGAAGCTTAACACTGACAAGACTGCAATTATAAAGAACCAAATGTGTACAATCTTACTTACGCTTTGGGATATCCTTACGCCTAAAAGCTTTTATATATATATCGAATACATACATGTATAATATATATTAATCAGAGTCCAACCTCAATAAATCTTCAGGTAAACTGTGTCTATTTTTACCTCTAATTTCGTTTACATGAAAAATGCTCTTATTTTAATAATTTTGTTGTACACTCTATTACATTTAAATCTACATTTTAAATTTCCGGAATAAGGCATCCTGAACGTGAAAATAAAAGCGGATTATATATTCAATGTAGAACATCGTTCCTTACTTAGTTAGAGAATATTCTGTGTTTGCTAGAAAAACATTGTTTTCTCTATTAGAGCTAAATATTCTTTATTTAAGATCAATACGATTTTAACTGCCTCATGATGGTATACAAACCTAATATTGTTTTCGTATACAAAGAAAAACTTTTTTTTTTCGGATTCTTACAACGAACTAATCTATATTATCTCTAACGACACCATTTGTATAGTTAGTCTTACAAATACACACCTACAGATACACATTTCAATAGGCAGGTTAAAAATATAATACAACTTTTTATATGAATGCATCAAATTATTCTTAATTAAATATATTTATGTTAATATATTTTAATATGTACACAAATATATTTATGTAATCGTATAGTATATTGTGTGAATTAAGAACTGTAGCGTATTTATATGATAATATTGTCAATAATATCGATATAGTAGAAACTTGTTTTATATTTAGATAAAAAGTCAAAATATGAAAGATCTATCTATTAATAATTAATTAATTGAGTAATGATTTTAATGATAGAATAATCTTAACAAAGAAAATAGTTCATCTCAATAATGTTTCTCCTAAAACTGAATATTTGCATTAGATAACAAATCAATTTATTTAATTAGCTTGACTACTTCTGCATATCCTATACGAATAGTTATGAAAATGGGTTATTGAACTGACATTGCGAATGCGTAGCTTGAAAAAAAATAGGTACGTATCATATTCTATGAATAAATGAAAACTTACTGAATACTAATGATACTAACGAAACCGTCACCTTTATATGTTTTATTTACAGCTCTGGGTCTTTCCATTATGATATTCACATTCCATTACTAAGCAGATAAACTGATTATACTAATTGTATTATAAGAAACATAAAATACAAGCCGGAGCTGTTGAATAAATGTTTTTAATAGAAACCCTGATTATATCAGGGATAGCTCTAACCGACTGCGAGAAGATAGTGTACATATAGGTGGCTAAGAGAAGGGATTACATGGAACCCTGGATTGCATATTATTATTATCACTATGCTGCCAAGGGATATACATACACGTGTCGTCGTCTATTATAATTGTATTATAAAATAAAATATTCCTTTGATTATTCAACATTTAATCAGTGTTACATTATAAAAAATACGATTATCCAAAAGAAATATACACGCCTACTGTTATAATCAAATATCCAGATGTACTTAATTGTTATTACCTATATATAGATAAATACAAGGTTTGAATAAATAAGTAAAACTGTGCTTAAGTTTTAGAAAAGGACAAAAATGGTCTGAAAAAGTGTAAAAGAAATTGTAGCCAATTACAAATAAGAAACAAAAGAAAAATTTACAATGTTGAAACGAAAGATATTGAATTATATTTATAATGAATATTATGCATATTTATTATTACATATACAAACGAATGAATGTTATATATGGTATGATTTCACCTGTCTGGTTAGAACAGATTCATAAATAATTTCTCATTTTTTTATTGACTTTTAGATATGTAACTATAAATAAAAGAAATACATATAATACAAATTAATAGTGTTTGTATCAATTGTTGCGGTTGTTGACAGAAAACCAAAAAATGGATTTAATAGGATTAAAAACGAACAATTGCCTATTTCCAATTAGCTATCGCGCAGAAAATTTGAGCTCACACATTTTTATTTCAAAAATCCTTATTTACATTTACTGAAAAAAATTGTATTTTAAATTTAAAAGCAATATTATGTACAAATAGAAATAGTAAAGTTAAAGACGATAGTATGATAAAATAATATTGTCCAAAATTTAAAGCTATACTATTGCACAATATTATATCAATAAGATTTTAAAAATAATATGAAATCATTTATCCCCTCTTACGCATATGGAGCAAATATGAAGTGAGGTTATAGAAAAACAATTAGAGATTTACAATCCAACCATGAATTGTTACACACGATAATATTAATAATTTATTTTACATAATACTTCTATGATAATGAATAAAACTCATAAATCTTTGGAGTATGTCATTCACATGTCATATGTCATACGCAGTTGAACTAATTAAGATACAGATCTAAAATTTCGGTTCCATAATTTATTCAAAATGAAAAATGTTTTATTCTGAATATATATATAGCTTATTTAAATCAATTAATTTATGCATTACTGCAACAAAACTAAACTTCTATGACAAACACTTCGTGTTAAAATTCAAACACGATTGTGAATTCAGTAGGCTTTTTTAAATTATTATTCATCAATATTCTCACAATGTTTTTGTCAGTTTCATTTAATATAAATATTCTTTTTACATCACAGTTATACATGATGAAGTTGTTAGTAAATATATTATATAAATTTTCGTAGAAAAGTATAAACATAAATTATGAATATATTACCCAGATTAATCAATTAAAATAGTTAATAAGACAAAATGGGATAATATGGGCGGTGTAAAATTATATATATTTAGGGTTTAAAAAAGTCAAATTTAAACTAAATTCAATAATAGTATCCAACATACGTGACTCATTTTATTTCTAAATACATACCATAAAATATGACCTATGAACATAACTTATTAACAAGGTTCTTCACAAAATGAGAATAATGGCCTATAAATTACATATTTAGTTTATTAAAAATAATTGTGAAATAATATACATATATTAAACCAAATTAAACTCTCGAAGTATCAAAAAATATATCAACGCATAATACAATTTCAACTATATTATTAAAAATACAATAAGAGATATAAAGTAAAAATATATTCTCGAAAAAATACGTAATAGATAAAAAGTAATAAATATCATATTAAATGAAATAATGTTTCAATTTAGATCTGTGGAATAGATCAATTGAGTTGTATTATCAAGCTGCAGCAATATGCTACCAATAAAACAATTATGTATTGTGTGCTTAAAAGTATGTATATTGACATTATATATAGCACTATATATACCAACAGTATAATATTACAGTCTTACTAAAGCTCTGGATTTATTACAAATTATACTGTAAATCTAATCACTAATGATAGGAGGTTGGAGATAGTTCAGTACAAGTTTTTATAATGTAAGAAAGAAACATATATAATAAAACTACAACTCGACAATGGAAAACGATCTATCATTTTACGTTATCGCCTGAACAGACCAAACCGACAACCTAAATAAGACATATTTTATACGTATATGACACAAAGTATCAGCCAAATATGTGAACATATATATATAAATATAGGCGTTTAATATCCCCCAATCCAATCTCCAATGTCATATTAATCTCAGACAATCACACGTATCGTGCACATACTCCAGTGTGTGTCAAACATGCTGTGGGCTCAAATTTATCTTAAACTGTTTGAGTGAGTAGTCATGGCAAACCGAACAGGAAAATTTAACCATCCCCCCTTTTTCCAACACACTTCTTTTTGGTGGTTTCATTTAATGGATGTAAATTTACGAAACCATATCTCAGCAACAGTGATTGGAGATATTAGAGCATATGTATATGTTCATATTGCTAGATAAGACTTACTGACACTTAATTATCAGTATATTGCATGTGCATCTTAATTTTCACTCTGATGAAAACATTGTGATATGTTCATAAATAAGTACATAATATTTAAATTTACAGTAAAAAAAATGTTTTAAATATATCATTAAATAATAATATCTATATTTGTGTCACTTAGGTTTATGCTACAGCTCGTTAGAGGAAAATGATATTCGAATTAAAAATATTAGTCTATTTTTGTTTATTATATTTTATATTACATTTTTAATAAAACTATCATACATACGAAATATATTCTTAATTTAAAAACAGTTAAGCCAAATTGCTACACATATAGTAAATAAAATAAGCAATCAAGGCAAACACATTATGTGCCCTTTAATAAAGAATATATGTTCATCTTAAGTATATGAGAACAATAATTAAAAATACAATATAAATAGTAATATAATAGGGCAATTTAATTAGGAAAATCAATAACAGTATGACAACAATCATCCATCAGAATAAACTTCAAAATAACAATATCAATGGTCGATACATACGAGTCCATAACAACATCTCTTTTGGATTGGCCATGTATACTATTCATGATTTCAGACACAGTTAATCCCACTGCTTGAAATGGAGTTTGTGAAGCAGTCACCGATATAACATAACTTGAAATGGCATTGAAGATGCGTTTCCTAGGTACTAATTCACTGGTTCAAGATGCATTCCCTTGGTACTAATTCACTGGTTCAAGATGCATTTTTTAGGTATTAATTCACTGGTTCAAGATGCATTCTCTAGGTACTAATTCACTGGTTCAAGATGCGTTTCCTAGGTACTAATTCACTGGTTCAAGATGCATTCCCTTTGTACTAATTCACTGGTTCAAAGTGCATTCTCTTGGTACTAATTCACTGGTTCAAAGTGCATTCCCTTTGTACTAATTCACTGGTTCAAAGTGCATTCTCTAGGTACTAATTCACTGGTTCAAGATGCATTCTTTAGGTACTAATTCACTGGTTCAAAGTGCATTCTCCAGGTACTAATTCACTGGTTCAAAGCTCCGAGTATACCCCCATTTCTGACGCTTCTGTTCCAAATGTTTCGTTACTATAAACATGAATACAGTGAGTAACTTATCATGTACTTTCTAGCTTCCGTTATTTTGTTGCCTGATGCTTCCATTGTACGTAAAACAGTAGTTCACCGTCTACTATTGGTTTCATGTTCATGGTCCTCTCCATGAGCATGATTTTGGAATTCTGGGATTTACGTATATTACTGATAATGGGTCATTGTGCCTCTGTGGTATGTGACTCTAAATCAAACAAATCAAGAAATTCTCTGATTTTATCAATGCCATCATTTAACCAATTTGTTATAAGTGAATCCATTTCGTCTCACTCTTACCAAAATATGGGCATAACTGACTTCCAACTTCATACATATTTTAATATCATCAGTTATTAAAATGTTAATGGCATCATTTGGAATTTGATAAAATATTTCCCTGAGATTTATTGCACTATAAACAGACATTTTGCAATACATGAAACGAATGACTAGGAAATAATTCCGAATTATCTAATTAAATTATTCTGTTCATGGCTTCGAGCTTTGCCCTGCCTTCGGCCACTAAATATTACATTCCGAAGGCGACCTTTATCCATTACTAATAATAATATGGTAAACTTATATATTATGACATACCAATATCAAAATTGTCGATAAAGAAGCTGGACAATTCATTTTGGCACTTACAAAAGTTGCAATATTGATATATCACTAATTAAAAGATAAGATAAATTAATAAGAAAAGTCAATTATTCTATATAAGCAACAGAATATTTTAATTGCGAATATTTTTCATTGTGATTAATAAAAAGCAATAAATTATACTATAATACCCAAAATCCTAAAAGTGGACTTTATTTTTCTTTTATTGTAGTCAGGGTGTTTAGATTATAACATATATACATACAGCAAAAAAGTTCAAAGTATTCTAAATTTTAATAAATACTGCATCTAAAAATCAATATCGACCGACCGCCTCTTGAAGTAATCACATATCCAGCTGGACTTTTTCAATCAACAGATTATGCTTTAAGCTGCTAGATACTTATCACAGAAGATAATTGTATATAGTTAAGCTTAAGTCTGCCTCATACTGTTCTGTTTTGAAAAGAGTTAAAAGAAGGATGCATTGTTGAAACTTAAAGTGGATATGTATAGTTAAAATAAAATATACCTGAAATCACGTACATATAGCCTACTTTTATATTATCAAGTGTAAAACTGTTTCATATCTTCAAATCAGACTTTCACAATATTATAGAAATAGATATGTAGAACTGTTGTATGTTATAACAATAATAATGAAAAAATATGAACTAAACACATTCTAATCGGCATGTTCTACATTAAATAAACTTGTAAAAGGCATACTTTTATGTTACGAGTTTGTTTAGCCAATATGTGTGTAACAGTAAACTATGTAGATCCTGGTAACGTAGCATTTATTAAACTAACTGCAAATATCATATAGTTCAATATTGCTATAAGCAAACAGTTTAGTTGCTATTATATATATATTACAGAATATTAATTTTCGTCAAATAGCTACATATTATGCAGAATAGAAAGGGGTGAGCAGACAGGTTTAAACACTAGAAAGTTTTATTATCAAAATATCATCAGACTTTTTACATTGAGAGTATGTGTATGTACAAATAAATCATTTTTTAACAATAAACAAAATCTTTTAACCGTACATATTAGATTAAATTCGAGTTAAATGTATGTGTTCACTTAATATTTATTTCAATAATTATAATTACGTTTCAAGTCATGGCAAAATACTAAGAGGAAACCATGGAAGAAGACAACATTTAAAATCAACAAAAATCGTTCATGATTTGTAAAAGACTTAGGGAGTAGAATTTAATATTTGTAATGATCATAGAATTATTCCATGTGTACACAGAATGACAATCTTAACTATTTCCATTAAAAATAATGTAAATTTGTGATTGTAGGCAACATGTCTTATTTAAAAAAATAAAGTATATATGCTATATAATTTACATGTTGTTATTATTCATATCATACACAGTACTAGAACATGTCTTTTGGCACATAAAGCTGTGTAAATAAAATAATTAAAACTACAGACAACTTAGAATTTACCGACGGAAAACCATATTTTACATTGCTCATTTTCCCTGTATCGTGATAGCATATATGTAGTAAACTAATTAAGTTAAGTTAATATATATAATTATAAATCACCAATTTATGAACTAGTTGTCTTTTTACCATGGCGGTAATTACAAAAATGGCAAGGATCTTGATTTTGACCTTGAACTTTATTGGCCTTGACCTTGACCACAAACTTACTTCTTAAAATTGTTACGCCATTTCTTTCAAATTATAGTCTATCTATGTTTATAAAAAAATCTATGATAATAGTGTATTTATTGAAATGTTAGAATTTTAATAGCTTCATTTATCATGTAGAACATTTGTTTTTATGTTAAATAGTTGCTTCTCAAAGTAGAAAATATTATGTAATCTTTAATTCTCAATTTTAAAACATCACTGTGTTTTAAAAAAAGCCCATAAACGTTACAGTTTAGCGAAAGTTACATATGCAGCGCAGTCAAAATTGGCCTCACCAGCGGTAGATTAGCTTCATCAAAATCGGCGGCATTGAGCCGTGATGGTACTCGGTAGAAACGAGAGATCTGCTCGTGTTGCACTTGCAGAAGATCCTGTTTCAACACGAGATGCACACGACGGGGCTGACCGTACTGATTGAGCGCCAATACTATACCCTCCTGTTCCTGAGGTAACGATTCAAGTTGAGGATATTAGAGCACATCAACAGAACATTTAGCGGTTAAGATGCCAAATATTAATAAAGTTAATACCTTTAAAAACCTACAGAATAAATAAATAAGTACTCATAATCAAATATGACATGTTTAAATAGTTTACAAAATAATAAAAATTAAAGTCGTTAAGCCAGTTATAAATACATATAACTTAAAAAGAAATATACTATATATTTCAAAATGAACGATAAAACTATGTCGTACGATATATATAACATACCACTTGTAAAAACTGCTATTATAACAAAATTAGGGAAAGGAGAATGTTAAAACTACAATCAATTTTTCTAATATCACAATAGAATAAAATACATATATAGTGTATAGTAGTTATATAATAGGTAAAGCTAACTTAAACATTTTCAAGATTATCACAAAAAAACTAAAGATACCTTAGCACGACTTCTATTTCATAAAATTATATATAATTTTATATTGATTACCATAAAACTTGTGATCAAACTATCATATATCAAGTGTTCGCGTATTTTGATAATAATGTTTTTAAGCGTATACAAATAATATAAAAAACAAAATATGCTGAAAATATATCACGAACATATTAAAATATATTGCACCTATCACATTATACAGTAATGCTTTCCAAATTTTTATAAAATATTATGTAACAAAATTTTCAGGCTCCAGCATATTTAATACTACACAGCAATAGAGTATTTATTAACTGTCGGAGAATTTGATAGATTATAAGAAAGAATATTAACTACATGATCCGCACTAGTAAAAATGTATATTTCAAGAATGTCTGATATTGTAAACATGATACAATATGTTTACATTTGGAATAATATTGACTTACTAATACATAAATTTGAGTCTTTCAATTTATAATATATTCAAATGAAAAGTAAAAGTAAAAGTAATGAGATTAATGTTAAATCTCAAACAGTGTTCTAACTTTTTTATGATATCAACATTTTTTTTTAAAGTAGATAACAAAATAGCTTCAAATATTCCCTTAGCTCCATTACTTCAGAAACATAATAAAATCTACAGAAATACTAATTTAATTTGTGATTGTTTAAATAGCCAACAATAAACTAACTTGTAAAACAATCTGATAATGTTGTAGCCGCCACTCATGTCACTCATCTAATCAAATTAATCCAAAGTTTTCAACTTGGGTAAAATATAGCTCAAGATATTTACCTTGCTGTTCTACATGGAAAGTATTGTTTGGCTAATTTAATAATACGCCAGTGCACTAAATAATTCAATAAAAGACTTTCACAATTCATGTCATTATAGTTTTACAATAGTACATTACAAGAAAAATGGTATTTTAGTCATGAACACAAAGATTTTCTAAATATACAGACAAAAATAGCTCAATTAAGTTAGCAGACCCAGTATTATATCATAAGTATACTTTGAGAAGAATAGGAAATAAGGCCTGTAAAGTAGTAATTGGTCGTAATTGCATAAGTTTAGAAATTCATGTTAAAAAATGAAAAAGAATTAGCATCCTGAAATACACTGTTACTGTGTATAAAATTATATCCAATTGTTAAGCACAATATTTTTTCCATTAATGCATATTATATACATACATATATGTACAAAGTCTTACAATCAGTAATATAATATTCGCAGAAAGCAAACGATCTCTATATAGCAAAAATGTAATCAGTAGTCAAATAAGTTATAAATGCGCTGTAAATTTAACATTACTTATTTCAGATGTGCTCCAATATGGTAAACACAGAGCTACAATTCAGCACGACAAACCGTCACAAGACAAACGGTCACACTGGCTGATTATTTGGTTGCGAGGAAAGGAAGTGAATTTCAGTCGATCTAATTTAACTATTATGTGTTAAAGTTGTGAAGTTTCTCGAGGAAAACTATCCATCCAACAATCCTGAACTAAGCCGCGTTCCATTTGAATAGATAATAAATGTCAGATACTGACAGAAGACTGTCTCATTTTTTAGAAGATTTGCATTTGAAAGTTAAACCATCTGGCAAATAAATATTATGCCCGTAATCAACAAGTTTAAATGCAATTAGATTGTATTAATTATAAAATGGAAATTAAAATGGACACAAAATCTGTTTTATTAATATCTTGATAATTCTGGTATTAGTGCTTATTTTTTATTAATACCAATATTATTAAAAAAGATGTTGAATGAAACATATTATGCAGATGTCTAAACAAATTGATATGGTAAATAAATCATTTAAAACGATCATTAGTAATACTTTTTGCAACATAAAAGGGTTTTGTACACTAAAAGCAATTATACATATCGTAGTTCACACACAATTTAGAAGCTACTACTAGTATATACTACTATTAAATGCTACATAATTCCAAAAGATATTAAAAAGAGATAGTTCTCTCGTGAATATACGAAATAAAATAAGAAGTCAGCGATGTTCTAAGCTAAGTATCAGGAAGAAGTTTAGAGCACATATATTTTTTATAGAATGCTAATTAACGTATAGATTCGGCAACAATTCAAGATTTTTAATAAAGTGGTAGATAACTATATAAATGTGTACATAAAATGTGAATTTAAATATTTTATAGCATATAGTTTTATGGGTTATATTTCTGTGGAATTAATATTTGTAAATATTCAATATAAATAGAAATCATATAAATCAATTACTTTTAAAGATATGACAGAAGACATTTTATAATAATCAGTAAAATAAAAACTATGCCCAACAAATACTTGTATTTAAACCTATTTTTCACCTTATACTCAAGCTAATTTAGAGAAAAAATAGTACAAATTCTGTAGATTATTTCGCGTTCTTATATTATTTATTCAATGTTAGTTAATTACTGTTGTGTTCAAAAACAACAAATATAAAATATAACTAATTAACTTATTATTAAACAGATATAATTTTAGGTTTTTATGTCCAAATGAGACATTTGAATTTCAATATGGAATATATCTATTATTACACCTAGATAATCAGTTAACAATCTTTCCGAAATAAATCAAATAGACTAATTTTTTGACAAATAATAATAATCGATAATATTAGTAGAAGTGATAAATATTCTGCTTATAGATATAATGACTAACTTAGTTCATGGGCGAAATAGATTTCCATCCGGAATAAATTCCTTATGTTTGGAACCGTTAGAATGGTAATCTTATGGAGAATAACATATGAAATGCCTCCCTACTATAGGAGGGTGCTGGACAATGTTTTTACAGCGGTTTAAAGTATTGCAATTTTTAATACAAATTACAAAATTCATAATTCAGATAAAAAATTCTGGTTATATTTAAGTACTGATATTTACAATTAAGATGTATGAAATAAATAATATACTGAAAAACGGCCGTCAAGAATAAGTAATTGCACGATTGAACAAAATAGGGTGTGGTGACATTCTAATAGTAACTGATATGATTGTTGACATTGACCTATAAAAGAGAGGTCCTTTAGTAGTGTATTAAGGCCTATGCACACTAAACGCAGCGGGTAAAAAAAGTTAAAAAGCATTAAACCTTATGGGGCAATGCACACCGAAGGTAGCGCGGCACCGCGCGTCAAATATCAATGATGAGAACTCTCAACTTTACGCGCGTCAAAAATCAATATTAACCATGGCTCACTGATTCAGTATACCGTTCTCCTTATTTTCTGTTTATATGTAGATTTTCTACAGAGAGTGTATCGATTTTCTTTTTGTACGGAGATTTCAACACCATGAAATCTGATGAACTTCAAGAGGCTTTTTGACTGTTCCAACTCATTGACTTCCCTGATCGAGGAAATGCGTGCGAGGATCTTATATTCTGTGCTATCATCTCAATTCCTTGGACTGTGGCTAAACTGATCCCATTAGGAAAGAATGACCTTGCCTGCATTGATTTATCGCGTTTCCAGAATCAAAGAAAGAAACCTACCTCAGCCACACCTACAGGAAGAAAAACCTGAACACGACATCAATCTTCTTTCCTCAACCAACTGGTAGAACATAATAGCCATACCAAATGTCAACATCAAGTAGCTTAACAACAGCATTGCCAACATTCTTTAATACTCTGTCCTGAAGTCACTAAGTCGAAGGTACCCCCACAATGGATAGACAATACCACCCTGAAATGAAGATGCACAAAATCCTTGGAATTCCGACAAAACAGCCTTTTTTCAATTTCCTCATTATTGACAGGATCGGTGCTAATAAGAATAAATATGTTAACGCCAAGCTCAACAAACAACAAACCCCATTACGTTGATGGAATAGTAACAGTGAGGTCACTGATATTGCAGTAACTATCTTCACACAAATTGACAGCAAATGGCTGCATCCTAATGCTGAAGCAGATAAACAATGCCCTCACTTGATATCGATTACCAATGCTGCGGCCACCAACGAGAATTTTCTCTTCCTGCAAGCACTTCTCTGGAACCTCTGACTCAGTTAGAAGTACTTCATTATCTCTCCACACTCAAAGAGCAGAGCGCTCAGAGACCATCTGGCATATGACCCTGGCTGTTCAAGCATGGTAGACAGTACTTCCTGGACCCCAACATGATTATTCTCAACCAAGTTTTTCCATTATCGAGACTTCCCAACGTCATAAAAAATAACAAAGGTTCGCCCAATATCCAAGAAACCTTCTTTATCTACCGCAGAAGATGTTCGCCCCATACCTATTCTTATGGTTCTGTCTTAGACCTGTGAGAGGTTTATCTGTCACAGGTACCAATCCCAACTTGACTTGTTTAATGTCTTTTTCATTATAATTTTTTCTAACTCAATTTGTAATGATTTATTATGTATCATTCCTACCATTGATTGTAAGCATATAAATGCTTTACTGTAAATTGACAATATACTTATTATCTCTTCTCTTGCTTAAAGCAATAGTTGATATAATAGTTTTACTTTAAATTTTATTATATATGAATTAGACCAAAAATAAATAAATTAATTATTATTGCATATATCTCATTATGATTTTTGATATTCTAATTTAGTTTTGTGATGTCTCCTTAAAAAATATCAATGTAGTTAAACCAAAAATTAATACTTGCAGATGTCTATTTTTGATTTATGATACTCTAACCCTTACAATTTAACAACCATGTCTAATTTGCAAGTGTGATTGTAAACTTATTAGTTCCATTAGTTTTAAATTCTCAAAGGTATCTCAGTTAGAATTATGACTATACAATATTAAACTTCAATTGTCCCATTCAAATATTTAAAACTTCAAAAAATCTTTTAAAATCAGTATAATTATTAATCAAATTGCAGTTATAATTTTAATTAAAAGAATGTTTTTAGTCAATAAATATGTAAGGTACTGAGTGAAAAGGGTAAACAGTATTTAAGTTGCTCATGAATATACAACCAATTCTAAACAATATTAAATGGGCTTATTAAATAAAATAATTGACTAAAATTCACTAAATGTTATGACAAGTGTATAGAAATAAAAATTTTATCAAATTATTATACACAATGTATTTAAAGTAGTAAGATTAGGTAAAGTAAGATTAATTATTTATAAAATGAATATAAGATATACTCTAAAATAGTATTCATTCAAGTTATACTCCATTTCAAATAACAAAACATTGTAGCAAGTATTTAGTAATAATATTATTGGTGTAATAAACCAAACAAAATCAGCTTAAAGATAAAAGCTAAAGAGATAAGATGAATAGCTTATTCTAACAGTCTTATATAATTGATGTAATAATATATTGCCTTACATTTGTATTCTATTTCAAAGTAAATTCTGCTTATTTATAAATCAGGGGCATGCCCAGGTTTTAGAGTTAGAAGGGGGGGGCATTAGAAATTGTGATAGGCGCCAAAAAATAATATTGTAGCCTCTCATAGTATCTCCCCTTTTCTCATTAGGGGTGTATAACTGTTTTTGCCATTTGAAAAATAGACGCCAGGACAATTTTAAGGGGGGGGCG
>JAYRBW010071361.1:0-50541 GCA_036023295.1 Invenusta paracnida
ATTATCTCTGAAATTACAATATGCATAAATTCAACTTTAATTAAAATATATTTGTCATTTTAAATAATAAAAAGTAAACATTTTACTAAATTTAAATTATCACTTTTTTTGGCACTTGCCGTTTAAAAAAAACTGAGGGAAAAAAATCCTGGAAAAGCGTGGGAACCCTGACTATTACTTTGTTTTTGGTTCACTTTTTATTTCATTTAAATACTGTATTAATATTTTGTAATCCATCTGATCCTTGGTTAGTTTTTGTTTCATGTAATTTTAGATTTTCCTTTTTATTTTTAACATTAGTTTCTATTTTTAGTCTTTGCATGTTTCTTTCTCCTTGGTCAATTTTTTAGCTTAGTTGGATTATTTTCATAGTACATATAGTTAATTTTAGCCTTAGAACTAGCTTCTTCCAAGTGCATGACTTCTTTCTAAATCCACAGAGTGGTCCACTGCACTCGGAATTCTAGTCACATATATACCAGCCATATTTTCCCTACACATCCATTTAGATACCCACTTTAGTAATCTCTATAGTCTATGCTGCAAGAACACCCTGTACATAATGGATGTAACACTGTTTTTAACAACATTATTGTCATGTCTGTCTATATACCCCTGACTGTTAGGAGTATAAACACAGACATGACTATAATGTTATTTATACATACATAACATTTTGTACATATAACTTATTATATTAAGACTATAAACCTATTATAATTTAATTTTTCTTCTACATTAAAATTTGTGATAAAGATTGGATTATATATATATATAATTTAATAGTAGGTAATAATTTTAATAGAATATTGTACATAATAACCACCCATGGCCTTGCCATAACATTAAATGTAAAAAGTATTCTACTGTTCATAGATATATACTAACTTTTTAATTGTCAATTATCATAAAATATCTTTTTATTTATTTTTTCCAGAGATCATTGATATTAATATGGACTATGTTCTGTATTTTTAATACATATTTTATATTATCCCTATATAATTATATGATTAGATTATAAGATAATATTGTAAAATGTAATGATATACTAAATCTTTAAACTATTATAGATAATGCTATAAGCATCAAGTGTTTTATTCTTCTGTTACAAGGTTGTATGCTCATTAGTATATATTATATGCTTTCATTTAGCCTGTGAAATATTGATAAAACTATGATATTATACTACTTTTCTGGAATTATATTATGAGATGGTATGGCCACAAATCTCACACTTTTTAACTGTATTATTAGGACCCAGTGCTATGAAATGTATAACTTTTTTTGTCTCTGCATTTATTCTTAGCTCTACACTCTTATAAGTTGTTACTGACAAGGATTTTTTATAATAATTTTCCTATCTCTCTTTTGTCTCATTTTCTGATTGACACTGCTATTATATAATGTTAATTTATAAATTATTTCGTTTTTGTCTTTATTAAATGTATTCATTCATTGCTTGATAATGAATTAAGTGTTTGAAACATATTGCCTTTATGTTATATACTGTATACCTCTGAAATGGCTTTTTTTATTTACTTAATTTGTATGAAATGATAAGCTATTAATAATTAATAAATGATACTAGGTTTTGATTCATTGAATAGTAATAATAAGTTTATTTTGTAATTCTAATTTCTTTTTGCTACTAGTTTTCATTAGTTGTTGTTTTTTGTTTGTGTATTAAGAAATGTATATAATAAAAAAATTGTATATAGTAATAGTAGTATGCCATTACCTACTATAGTTTATATTATTATAATATTGCTCAAGAAGTTTAATTCTGTAATAATAATGTTTAGTATTATAACAATTTTAGACCAGTTATGTTTGATTTTATCTTTTAAATATTGTTTACAGCTAAACAATTGTTGCATTACTTTTTTACTTTTAGAATAATTATATTTTAATAGAATCCATTATATTAAATAAATAGCAAATAAATACTTCAATATACAGCATGCTTTTTAGAAAGATTATTATTTTACAAACTTTTATTTAAATTGTTAAAGTGAAATATTAGATTCAATAATATTTCTTAGCTATTAATTTTTAGTATCTATTAATACTTTTTTATTTAATAGAAAAGTTTGTTTGATTATGCCATGGTTAATTTTTTCGTATCATACACAAAATTTCATACGTATTTTTTGCTTTTCCAAATGTATTTTTTGCTTGTTCCAAATTTCATGCAAATGTATTTGTTGTAGTCTAGTCTTTTTTTAAGTTTAGTTTCATGTTCCCTTTTTGATTATGTAGTATATCGTTTTTTCTTTACATAAAGTTAATATTTATGTATGCTTTAGATATAATTTAATATATCTATTGGTATACTATTGTAGATGTATAGTAAAAAATAGCAGACTGCTTTTATTTACAACCATCATTTTTACAAATAGATACCTAGCAAACAGAAAATTCATACCTACACAGCATATATATATGTATTCTAGCATAATGTTGAACAGTCTCCTCAAAAGACAAAACACACTGAGTTATATATAGGATAAAATAGCTATTGATAGTTTATGATGAGTCTTTTCATATTACAATAGTTGACTAGTTTCTGTTTCAAAAACTCCTGTATTAGAGGTAGGTAACTCAGTAAGTATTATCATAATAAAGGTTGACCACAGATTTCTAGTAGGTTGTGCAACTAGATTGTAAATTTGGATAGATATAAATAACATTTAAGGGCACAAACCTTTCAACAACACTCCATGTTTGTTTCTCAAAAGAACAGTTGTGCACCCTGGGTAAAGTTTTTTTAAATTACTATACAATAAATATAAGAATTTGTTTCCCAATTTTTATGACTATAAATTAAAAAAAATTTATATAGACTTAATTTGCACTATATTTTCTTATTTCTAAAACTATGGAAGTGTCAAAGTTTTACTTCATGTGATACAAACAACCTTGTTAGAAAATTAAATACAATACAATCATGAACATTATTTTTTATTCAATTATTTATTTTAAATTAAGCTTAAAGTATTATTTTGAAACATGTTTGATAGTTTAATTGCACTTGTTTGGACCATTGGTCAACTTTTTTTAGATTTTTTAAATTAAAATAATTTATCATAATTTTATCATTTAAACATATATTTATTATGTGGAAATATGAGCGACTCTGTATATATTCTAATAATTAACCACTAACATATATAAACTAAGTTTTAATATCAATTTTAGTATTTAGGGCAAACAGAAGTTATATAGACTAGATAAACAGAATTTGATAAATACAAACAGTTATAACCATTAGTATAAATGTTCAATTTGAGATGTCACAACTTGATAGCAGTTGATTTTTAAAAATTGTAATCGAATATATACCTCTTGAAATCTACTTCTCTTAACCAGCCTCATTATTAACTTTTAAAACATCCTATTTATAATGTTTGAAATAGCATTTTTTAAATATATGTGTATCTTAAAACTCAACCAATTTTCAGACCTATTCATAAATATAGATTGCCCAAATATACATAAAATAGACTAGCATATTGTGCAACATATACTAAAATTGTCCCATATATTATTATAGTACACATACATGCATACTGAACATCTAGGTACTATACCATGTATATATATATATAATATGTATCTTACATAACTAGAATATTTAGATTTGCCACAAAATTAATTGTCTACAACTAGATTATGTTTATCTTTTAAAAATTATGGACACAATATTGATTTTAAAATTATAGTGTTTACAGTATTTTAATATGTGTATTATATATTTCATAAACTCACCGCTTTAACAGATATCAGCCATGGAAATAGACTCAGAAGCTCCTACTAAGACACCCTTCACATACAAACAGAATGCTCCATGGGTGGAAAAATATCGACCAACAAAATTGAATGAAGTTGTGGGTAATGAGGAAACTGTTCGACGTCTGGAGGTGTTTGCCAAAGATGGAAATGTACCGAACCTTATTATTTCAGTATGTACATCATGCTTTATTTTATGTTATATTTATAAATTTAACTGAAGCAAGTTATAAATGTTTCTTTGTAATTATAAAGAAACACATAAGATGTAAGCTATAAGGGTGGAATTGGGATACTATAAAATCTTCTGTTATTTCCCTTTTAATAACTATTATTTGTGTTTTATAACTAAAAATACATTTAGCACTATTAAGACTAAGAAGGCAGGAGCGTAGAAAGACAAAAATGTTTAGTTTAGGCAGAATTGATTGAACATTTTTGGTATCATAAAATTACAAAATGTAGACATATACTATAGAGCAATCAACCAAAATATTTTATGTAAAACTTTCACATACAGATACATACATAATAATGTAAGAGAAAATAACGAGGTAAAGTTACCAGTATATGTGTAGGTGTATACTTACTCATAGCTAGTTACATTTAATAATATATAATTTATTAAACAAATCTTTGGGAATCATGAAGCATTAAAGAAACAACTAAGTGATTACAATAAATGCATGCTTTTTAGTCTAAGAAATGTGTATATTACGGCATCATATACGTCTTTGTGCATGTGCCTTAGTGCATGGGACGTAACATTTTATTAACACATGCTATTCGGTAAATAGGTTTTGAGGCGACGTGACCTCGTCATTTGCTGGAGACATCAGTGTATAGGAGTATAGACTGCTAAATAAGTATTTGGGTATAATTCTAGATTGGTAACATCGAGAACTTCGTTTAAAAAATTTGGTTTCGTTTGGCTCGTTGACCATTTGCATTACCACTATTCAGGGTGTCCACGTGTACTTAAAATTCACTGATGTACTTGAATGTACTTGAATTTCCAGTTGTGAACTTGAATTTTTTCATGGTGGGCAATTTTTTAAATATTACACAGATAAATTAAAATATCTTATGAAAAAGTCTCACAGAATATAGTTCTGAAATATGTTTTACATATAATTATATCTTTAATTGAACTGTGTTTATTTATATTTCATTCTAGCATGAGATACTCAGTCTGC
Organism: Invenusta paracnida; assembly: GCA_036023295.1. Taxonomy (NCBI): domain Eukaryota; kingdom Metazoa; phylum Platyhelminthes; order Proseriata; family Coelogynoporidae; genus Invenusta; species Invenusta paracnida. The sequence continues at coordinate 4,989 of JAYRBW010071361.1, forward strand.
GTTATTTTGACTTTTGCCTATGTTATGGGTTTTTTAGGAAATTGCTCTTATATCTAGACTTTTAAAAAAATTCAGAAATCTGTAAGAACATGGGTTGGTAAGACATTTTAAACTGTCAGTTTTGTAACTATAATGTTATTAAAATGAATAGCTGATTAATTACTATAGTTTTATTTTCTTATTTTTGGACTTTCATTTAACGTAATATTATCTATTATGATTCCTGTGTTTCACTACTAAGTTGTGAATTTAAGTTGTACGAGTTAAATATTATAGAAGTTATCAGATTTTCGCATTGAAAACGAGTTACACTGTATGTAAGAAATGAAAAGAAAGATTGTTTCCTCCAGAATCGCCGAAATCCAGAAAATGAAATGAACTGGAGTGATCACTTGCTATTTTGTATGACCATACACATGGTGTCCACGCTTTTGGAATTTTCTTGAAATTTATGTTTGGAGGTCTGTAATTTTGTTAAAAAGGAATCAGATTCAGCATGTTTCTCAGAAACTCAATTCTTTGATGACTGATTTTGCTAAAGCATAACTTGTTCTGTTTCTTTGTTACATCAACTAGATATTAATAATTTATGTTTTTTTCATAACACTACTTGACATATATCTTGGCAAGTGGATTATGAAATCAACTTGCATTTGTAATGTAATCTAGTATATTTTCAAATAGAGTAATAAAGTACCAATGTTTATTGATTTACATATGTAATGTTCAGTTTTTGATATAGCTGAAATCATTCTGTATTAAGTCACTTTTAGCTCATTTTCCTTTTAAAATTCCTTGAAATTTCCTTGAAATTCCTTGGATTTGAATAGACAAAAAGCGTGGACACCCTGCATACATGTTTTATTTCTACTTACCTACATACTTAAATGGTAATTAAATGTCATTGTAATGACATGCTAATCAAATTAAAAATATTTACAGTGTTGTCATTCGTCCAGATTTTTTGGGACGTTTGAATGTCTGGATTTTGGATCAAAATTATTATTATTTTGAATTCTTAGAAAATGCAGTAAAATTGTATATGCCTTATATTTAATAGATCACTTTCTGTTTTGTCTTAAAATCATGTTTTGGAGCATTTGGAGTTACATTAGTACCTCAAACATAGTTAGAAAAAAATAAAAAATTATGGAAAAATGTACTTGAATTTTATCCATGTACTTGAATTTTTTGGACTGATCAGTGTGGCCACCCTGGAAGATGTCTTATAATTTGGTCTTGTTTGTGTCCTGAAAATTTCATTAAAATCTGTTAAATATTGAATCAAGAAATGTTAGGCCATATTTAGGTCTCATTGAAATACTGATTTTTTTTTAACTGAGTGAAAGGTTGTGGAACTGGACATAAAATTCCTTTTATATTAGAACTAAAAATATTGCCAGCTTGGATCATCATAAAAAATGATTAATCAATTATTAAGAAGGTTTTACCCTCAATTGTTTGGCATCATATTTTGGCCTCATGTTTTGGTCTCTGCAGTACTTAATCCTAATGCCACAGCTTTAAGCATACATGAATTGTCTCATATTCTTCACAGGTCAAAAGAAGAAGTAGAGGAAGTAAAAATAACCATAGATAATTTATACATAGATTATCATGTAACTATTATGTTCAGAACATATTTTTAATTAATTTATGTTTATCACAACAATATAAATTTATGAGGAAGCGGGATCAAGAGAAACACTGTATATATTCAATTGAGTATTATTTATAATTCAATATAATATAAATATTCATACTTTAATTCAAAAAGTGGTTTAGATTAAAATTTAGCTGACCATTTTAGAAATCTTCATACAAATTTTGATTTTTTAATAAGTAATTAATAAAAATACTCTATAATTTTCTAACCATATCAATTATGCCATTTTCAATAATTTATACTGAAACATATATTTGATCATGCAAAATAATAATAATATTATCATCATTTATTAATTATTATGATCAATAATTAATTGTTTTAAATATCTCTTATTCTAGTTCAGTGTTAAGTACTTTTGTTTTATTATAGATATTGTGCAGCTTCTATTGATAGAATCTATTGATTCAATATTGACTTTCAGCTAATTAGGCAAACTCATATATTAAGGATGTTTGCTTTTACTACTCTTATAAACTATTGCTGCTTTATATATTATTTATAATGCATGTATTTGCCTATCTTTCTACATACCTTTGATGAGGGGGTTTAATAATGCAGGTTGAAATATAAGGCTTATGTTTGTTTCTTTTTCATGTTTTAATTCACAGAAAGCATCACTGGCTTCTATTACTATTAAATGATAATTACTTAACTGTGGTGAAGATGTCAGAACTGTTTCACGCTATATTAACCTAGACAACTTTTTATGTTCAATAATTATTATTTAGCTTGATCAAATATATGTTTTAGTATAAATTGATGCAAAATGATATATTTAAAACTCCAAATAAACAATATTTATTACTACTTAAAGAGTAAACTACTCTTTAAAACAATATGTACCATATAATATTTTTATACTTATAATTTAACCAATTGTTATCAATTATAAAATAAAGTTTAGAATTGAGCTGAAAAGTTCTCAATTAATCAGTTCAATTTTGAATTAAACGAGTTTTTAAAGAAGTTATTATTTAAAATATAACAGCTTAAACAAAAATATATAGTTATAACTAAAATATGTTTAAACTTATTGATTAAAAATTAGAATCCATTAAAATTCATTAAAATAAATTTTTAAATTAAACAGGGACTGGTTTTTTAAATATTTGTAATCCTTTCTGACCATTTTTATGATGTGAAGTTACATCAAAAGATCAATCTCTTTTTCATGAATACTTTTTTTTAATGAGTTTTGAAGTAGTTTCTCTTATTTATCTGCTTACTGTGTCAATACTTTTTCTATCTTATTGAATAGTGCCACTTAAAAACTATTTTTATATAAAATATTTTTTCATTGCTACTATCTTACAATTTTTACAGATATATGTTCAATAACATTATTTAATGAAAAGTTTAAAGCAATTTAATCGTCACAAATTTGGTTTTCCAGTTTTTAACTTTGAAAAGTTTAAAATTGGTCGGCCAGTTTATAACTTGGCTGCTTAACAGAAAAACCACACAAGTTCAGAACTTGTTAAGTTCATAATTGGTTGCCAAATATTATAACAATAGCATTTGTGTTATTAATTAATTATTTGGATTTACAATATTTTAAATATATATTTTTTAAATTAATTTTGTTTTACTCTTAATTACTCTTAGACTTCGTGATAGTCTTTTTATATCTTATTTTTATCATATTACAGAATATATTTAAAAAGTTTTAAACAAATATAAACATTCTAAATTTGATATTATAATATACTAGAAAAAATCTGTTAATCTTAATTTATGGTACTGTTTAATTATTTAAAGAATAAACATAATTTATATGCTAAATATTAATACAGTCACTTAATCACTTAGTCAATTAATACATCACTAACAAAGATGTGAAATTGTTTTTATATACATAATTAAAGCTATTTTTAATAACTATTGACTCATTTATTATTATGATTATATTGATTTTTATTTGTTACTTAACAGACTCCATGATCTATAGGTGATGTAAGTGAAGGACTCCACTGATTGGTCATCAGCGTATTCATTGGTTATGTATTATAAACGTTGTCTGCTTTGCATACAAGTAGGCTATATCTTAACGATATTTTCTCACATTTTATTATAGTTATATTTCAATATTGTCAATATAGTGACAAATATAGTTGAATAAGTTAGGTTGAATTTTGGAAGGTTGATTTAAAAATTATGAAGAACTGAGAAGAAAGATGAGAAAACGGCCGCAAACATAGTTTAAATGTAGGTAATTAATAAATATATATCTGCGCTTGTTCAAGTGATATTAAAGTAATCCTTGTCTCAGAAGTTATGGAACAATTAAATATATGTTAAAGGTGAATGTCCAACAGAAAATGTGAAAAATATTAAATTATGTTGTTTAAAAATGGAGTGTTTATATTTAGGCTTTCATGATAAAATTTGGTTTTAATTTAACCATTCAAACGCGGTGTTACTTCAATCAAATACAAATTTAGGCAACCAGTTATGATGTATAGGTTATGTAAAGAAATATAAATCTATAAAATCAAATATTTATATCTTAGTATATATAGCATTCAAATATGAACAGGTTGAATTATTAACCTGACAGGTATCATTATGAACTCCAACATTTATTAGAAACTTATAGAACTCAATATCATAGGAACCCAAGTTATAATAAATTTATAATACAGATATCAGGTAAATGGCTATATTAAATACATTTATGTAAATAAACTTATATGAAAATATAGAAGCATACATAAAATTAACTGATTTAGTTATAGGTATACTAGTCTTATCAATAAATAAAACATTTTGTCGCTTTTTATAGGTCAATTGTAAAACCTAGAGCAACTACATTCAGTTTAACATAAATATACCAAATTGTCTATGTTTTTAATACCTACAGTTATTTTAAATTTAAAAAATATATCCTCGTCGTCATCAAAATAAAGCACCCACATATGGATCCCTTAGATTAATGTTTTAATATTTTAAATTTATCGATTAGAGTAATAGTCAATTAGGGACACTAGTGTCAAACATCACATGTCGAAATCTACTCACTGAATGAAACCGAAACAAAATGCGTTAGTAGGTACTTATTATAACCCCTCGAAAACTAAATATAAACGTTTAGAGAAATATTCACAAGCCTGAACAAAGCCACACACTTAGTTAGAAAACTGTCATGATGACGTGCCAATTATGTCTTTTTAGCGCATTCATCATCTAGGAAGTAGGAACTTTAGAGTAAGGATTAGATCTATTCTTATTCTATGTTGGAAATCCAGTTTGCTATTTGAGTATAAAATTATAAAGTCACTTATAATTAATATGATAACTGCGGCACAGTGTATCTACGCAACTTCAGATATGTTAGTTGATCGCATGAGGATATTTTCCTTTAATGATCGTAGGTAGGTACTTATAATACGAATGGCACGAATACACTTTTTTATGTCAATGTTTTCTTTAGGATATCGAAAAACATATTCACGTGGATTTGAGGCACTTTCTGGACAAAAACCAATGTAGCAACACGTTGGGATCTTACAGGGTCAACGTTAACTTTAAAATATTTATTTAAAACCGTACATTTAACTATAAAAAAGATGACTAATATAAAAAACACGGCTTTTGCTTAGAACTGCATTCTTTCTAACCAATGGCATCAATTTCAACCAATCAGCATCGAGCAACTTGCCTTGCCTATTGCATGTATAATGGCAATACTTATAATTAATATATAAAAAGTCATTAATACTTATTTCTTATCATATTTTAAATGTTTTATGTGATCTTTTTAATATTAATATATTTATATTATTTATAATTTGTTTTTATATTTATGAACAAATTTATTTGTTTTAATGCTTACTTAGTATTTTAGTATTTATCTTATATTATTATTTTTATGAATAATATTATTGTAATTGCAATTAGATACAACATCTTAATTAGGAATAAATATCATTTCTTATAGAGAATTAGGTTTTTTGTTTATCTTTTAGAATTAAAAAATATTTCTAATTTGTTTTATAAATAAATTTCACATTTTCTTTTTAAATATTTAAATATTTTCAATGTATAAGTATATATAAATAAAATAAGAAATCATAGATTATTAATAAGAATTTTATGCAATATATATTAAAAATTGAACTTAAACTTTTTAAGTAATTTTAAGTTGTTGTAAATATTACAATAAAACATTTGCATATTTTATTTTTATATAGACTTAATAATTAATATATATGATTAGCGACAAATTTTACAGTAAGATGTAATGGACCACTACTGAAAAAAATATTGTTTATGTAATATATTTTAAGTGGTGGCAAACATTAAACTATTATATTCACTGCCACTTAATATTTTTATTAATATTAGGCAGGGCTTCTAATGCTAGAGCTATTTACAAGCTGAACAGCAGTTGTTTTGAAATTATATTTATAGTTTTCAGAGAATAATTTGTTTAATCGGAATACTTTTCTGTTACACAAAAATGTAATAAAGTTAATAGCATATATAGCCTTAAATTGTAGTATGAAACGGTATGCTTTCTTTTATGTGAACTTCCCACGATATATTTGAAAAAAATACTATCAAACAACAACTAATTATATTATTAATGTTATCTTTTACATAAAGAAGTAAGGAAATAATTGGCCAGCTGCTGCGGACTGCTACAACTACCCACTGTCTATGTAGATCAAAACTATCCGACGTGAGTAAACGTGTTTGCGGCTTCTATACATGAGTGGCTTGCACCTATAGGAAATATCGATTGAACACTACCTGCGGGCAAGTGAGCTGAGAGTCATGGAAGACACAAACGGTCAGGCACCGGACAACTCGCGCCGGGAAGAAAAGCGTGAGTTGCGTCACTTACGCGATCGATTTGCCACTTACGTGAGCCGTGTACGTGAGTTCAATGAGGAGAGCTCTGGCGGAGGGAAGATGGGGGAGAGTGCAGCAAGCGTCTACCGGACTGTTGAGCTACTAGAGGACGAGGTTAAGGTTCTCAAGGCCTCTTACGAGAGTCAATTGGGTCAGATCAGGTTGTCTCTGGACCTATTGGGGGAGGAGAAAACGCAGCTGGAGAAGGAGAATGAAATGCGGAGAAGGAGTGAATCACATCTACTTACTCGGTGAGAAAGAAGTTGGTTATATTTTTAATTATTTTTAAATGTAGTATGAATAAAGGATACGGTATACATTTCCGTTATAGCTTAACATAAACTTAAGATGAAGGTATAAACAACATTATTTAATAGGTGCAATATTGCTTCATTGTTTTATGAAGTTGAATAATTTAAAATGTTTTAAATATTTTATACCCACCAAATTTAATAAATACTGAAGCGTGTGTACGTTTTGATTTAAATGTTTATTATGGAACTAAGATATGATATTTTTAAATTAAAACATAAGTAAACAATGTTTTTTTATGAATATAACAAATAGAGGTTGTACACACAATTTTAAATGTATTTTTTGTTTGAACTGTTTTATATCCTTTGCCTAGGCAAAGAATATAAAAAAGTTCAAACAAAAAATAAAAAAGCTGACTCTAATCAAAGGATATAAAATAGTTCGGATATTTAATGGGTTATTAATTATAAAGAAACAGAAATTGTTTCATTAACAAAACCATGATTGTGTTAAGACAACAATTTAAGTAGCTCAATTCTTCTTTGGTGATCACTATCTTCTAAGCAATTGGCATCTTTAGTCGTCTGTTACTGTATGCTATATATGATATTTTGTAACTATGCGTTTAGTGCAATGTAACAAATTTACTATGTACATATTTGTGTAATTAAAAAAAATAAAAATACAATATAGTTAAAACGAAGTTTCTTATGCCAACTTTACGTTTTTCACATTTTAGCATATACGTTAGCCTAGCTATTGCTCATTCCTCATAAGGATTGTAGGAAAAGTCCCAAAACATGTACTCTTTAAATATTAATAACTTTAGCATTTTGGCATTATTTGGCAGGTATTTGGCATTCTTTCATTGATGGATAAAGTAATTAAAACGATTTTTTTAAATTTATATTATTACAAAATTATCTCTTTAGCAGATTATATCAGCGTGCAACTTTAAATATAAATGCCTGTTTGTTTGCAACATTTCTCTCAGTTATTATATAGTTCGAGTGAGTTTACGTCCTTTGACTAATACCTAAAAAACATTTAAAAAACAATTTTTCAAATAAATATAAAGTCAACTATAATAATAGATTTGACTGTCGCATCATAAAATAGAATGTATTATATGTTAATATCTGTTGAAAATTCTGTGTTTAAATAATAGATTTAGGGTGAAATGGGAAAACCGTCCTAACTTGAGAAACACTTTAAACTTGAACATAAGTATACAGGTACGGAAAAATACGAAAACATACTAATAAACAATTATTAGTAATGAACTGACTTAACAAAATAAAGTTTTAAAGCTGCTTTATTGCTACAAGAAGATTCCTTTTATATTATAATTTAAAAATCACTTTGAGGAAGTCCTCAGTTATTTGAAGGATCTCCTCAAGTTAGGATGGTTTTTGCATTCCATCCTTAGAATTATGCATGCATTTTTAACTTTAAAATGATTTCCATATCAGATATGACTTTATTGTCTCAAAAGTTGTAGAAAATAGTGAATCTTAGTGAATCTACTCATATACAAGACTACATATGACTTCAAATGATTCCTGATAAACAAATTACTTTTCTAAAAATATGTATATTTGCAAGATATAAGTATGTGTATGTTATATGATACACACTTATCAAATCTCATCAATATTTATGCACATATACTACATATAATGTGTAAATGAATAGATTTTGATTCATATATGTTTTACTATATTAAAATAGGTGATCTGTTTTGTATTTCATTTGGTTATAAAATCAATTATAGTATGCGCTAATTGTTCCCATTGTTACTTGAATGATTCATATTATCTACTGACAGGTTAGAGCAGCGGTTGAGGATTAATTAGTGACCAGTTTTGACATTTGCACCACCGTATGTTTCTGAACAGCAGCACTTGAACAACTTGTTGATTAATTTTTCTTGTGGTTGTCATACATACATCTCTCAATCTCAAGACTCTTTACCTTATATTGTATGACATGACACAATATCATCACTATTCACTACAAAACAGTTGTAATCTTTGTAAGTCATTTGATTGCTTTAACTGTGACGTACGATTATACGTTTAAGTAATATACTATGTATAGTCGGCATGTTACATAGTCAGATTTTATTTAATTAATTCCTTTAAACTTTTACAGCTTATGATTAACATTGTATACAACACTTTGTACCTGAGAATTAACTTTTTAGTGGGCATCTTGCATAATCATGAATGATCATAATGAAATCTCTACAACTTATTGCTATTTGAAATGTATAAATATATATTTTTTAATTTATACACCCTGGCACAACTTGTTAATATAGAATATTTTGTTTTAATAATTTGTATCCCTCATATATGATCTACTTTACTAATTAGACATATTTTAATTTGTATCCCTCATATATGACCTACTTTACTAATTAGACATATTTTAATTTGTATTTTTTGAGAGAATAAAAGTGCATCGATTTTTATTAAAATATGTCATATTTGTAAAAAAAAAATTTATATTTAAGTAATTCATAGAAAATACTTTCTTGGAAATTTATAAATAAGTATTTCAATGAATACAGCATTTTGAAAATACTTATTGTAGGAAATTTAGATTTCCTTATTTAGAGTCATTGATTCTTAGTTTTCTTATTTCTTGAACATCTTGAAACTAAACGTATTACTACTTTGCTATGGGTTTTAAATCGATACTTTCATGTTCGCTTTGTCGATAACATCCTCAGCTTTATAGACTTAATTGTTGATTTTCCAATTATATGTTTTTTTAATTTTCTCAATTAGTCCTTTAGATTTAGATTTAAATTGTTTGTTTTAAAAAAATTTTCTGACCAAAATTAATTATTTATTGTGTTAGGTAATAATTATTTCCACACTTTTATCGTAACATTAAAATTGGTGTCACTCGAAGTATTTTCACTTTGACTTTTACGGGTTTCATATTTAGGCGGTTATTGTGCTCACTTTAATGTCAATCGATTGCCTGTAATAATATTAATAAACAGTTATCCTGTTTATCTGTAGACTAATTTACAAAAGTCGTTTTCAGTTATAATAGTAAGTTCCATTTAATACCTACTTAAGTCTAACATTTATTTCGTCCTCCAAAACACTGTATTTCTGCAAAAATGATTTTTCATATTCTTATTTCTTTGTGTGACAAACGTCATTCTCATAATAATTCTATTTTTCAATATCTAAATTTCTCTTATTAGTAGTTTTGTCAGCAGCCCACCACAATTCAATATTTATTTTGGTGATTTTATCTGAATTCTTGTAATAATTGTGATATATTTTATATTTGTAATTTTGGTCACATTTTTTCTATCAGAAGCGTTAGACTATATATATTCATCTGTATTACCTCTACAATCATTTTTCTGATGTCATAAATTCCAATATTTTCATTAATTTTAATTACTTTCCTTCTTTTCATATACTTCTATGCATTATGGAGTCTTCTTACAACAAGCATGTAGTATACTCTCCATCAACTTATTAAATAATTATTAACATCCATTATGATTATATTTTACATTTTTAGTAGTTAAACTTTAGTATAATTCAAATATTTTATTATCACCTGGCCTTCTATTAACATTTTTTATATTTTTTATTTAAGTATTATATAATAATTACTGTAGCTGTCAATAGATCATAATTAATTTTCTTAAGACTTTTTCTGCATGCAGTCAGTTTATTTTTCTAATTTTCCAATATGGTTGCCATAGTGCATTTTCTATCGTTTTTATTGAATTAGAAGAAATCTGATAATTAAGTATCGATAAAATGACTGTTACTATAGCTACTTGCAGAATATTTGAGAAAAGTATATGTATACTAGTTATATATATTGTATATAATTGAAGTGCTTATTATTAATGTATTTAACATAGCCTGTAGAATATATAATGGAATATATAATCAAGCGTTGCTTCCGTTTTTTTGTGTCAGTATTCATAGAGTGAAATTGAAGTTGCATAAAGATTTTCTGTAGGTGGATTATTGAATATGCAAAGAAAGAATCTTTAGTAGGCTTAATTCTTTTAGATGATTATATACGCTTACTAATAAAATTAAGTTAGACGTATATAATATACGCGTGTATATTTATGCAAAGTACTATCTTAATAACTTATAAACTACCAAACAAAGGTCAATAAAAAATGAAAGTCAATTATCCCATATTAATGGAATATCCCTGGATTACCTATTATTCTTTTTTATATTCTTTCGTGGGAATTTTCAATGACTACGAGTATTAATTTAACTAGTAATATTTAAAAATAAAAATATTACTCAGTTGATGACACAATATGTATACATGTGATGCAAACACAATTACCTAAAATACAGTTTATACAATACTTTTCGTTTTAATCAAAATTACCCAAATGCACTCAACTTCTAGAGCGCTTGTCAGTTATACTAATATTTTGTGCTGACGGATTAAATCCTTGCTTGTCTAATCAAAACTTATATTTTCGTAGAAGTCACCTTAATCCCCAAAACGAAACGACTACAATCAATTAGTTTTAATTTAATAATAGCTATGGCCTTTCATATTTGACTTTACAAATTTGAAAAGGTAATTTCTTCAGTTTTTGAATGGTATAAATATATATATAATGCAAATATTTTTTTAGTCGAGTATTCACGGCACAAATGGTGTAACTAATACCACGTTTAAATTGGGCACTATTGCATCTGATAGATTTTCTCTGTTAAATATGTAAAAAATACCCGTCGTCGCTATATTATATCCTTACAGTTCCATGGTTTCTGTGTTACGATACATTTAATGTTCTATCTACCGCATGCCACACACCCAGACTTACAGCAGAGGCGAGCACGAACCACAAACTTGTGGACGAAGTGACGAGTCTACAAAGAGAATTATCCGAGAAGGACCAGAAGTTGCGTAGCTCAGGGACCTCGCTCAACCGGGCGATGCTCGAGTCGACGGACTTCCAGACCAACTTTACGGCCGCGCAACGAGAGGTGGACCTTCTCACTATTAAGTGAGTAGACTTACTCTTTTATTTACTTTTTTGTATCTTCTTTATCTGTTTCTTTTACTCATATATGAGAAGACGATAGCGCAAATGTTAGAGGGTTCATCTATATAACATCTAATCTATAACTTTAACGTCGTTTAATTTGTAGAATTTTAATTTGAAATGTGTGTGGTGCAACAACAACGGGAAAATTGGGGGTTTAATTGTGATATCGTGATTTCCATTTTAGAAAATCTTTCCAGATGTTTTTAATGTTTTTATTAGAATGGTACCAGAAACTTTCGAATAATATCATATTTAAATTTCTTAAAAAGTGATTGGCATGCTATGGAATATGTTTATATTTGATTTAAAAAACTAAAAATCGTCCATTTCTAAGCCTTTTGAGATAGTTTTGATGACTGTTGATAGTTTTTACACGGTTTGTAAACCTTAATGGCGAGATTGAAAATTAGTTGTGGACATAGGAGGTAACCAAGACCATTATTAAGCCATAAATTGATGTCTGATCTTCAATTTGAATTTTAAAACCAAACATAAACTTGTCATTGTGCTAACTGGCGTCAGAATTCCACATTAGAAAACCCCTTTGCTTCAAGGAATTTTAGATTGAAATAAGCATGTACGAAAATCGTATATTAAGATAGCATAGAATTGAGTAATTTTTCCAAATCTATCATCTTAAATTCTGTAAATTGTATGAAACATAATTATGAATGATAATTATCAATTAATATGTTATATAGAATTACTTGGTTTTATTAAAATCTAGCGTATTTTAACTGTACTAAGTATTCAATATTTAATAATGATTGGAATCCATTATGTAGAAATCTAAGGATTCCAATATCGATGTATAAAAATTTAAATTTAAATGTTTTGCTTCTGAGAAAGATGGCTACAATAATTTTGTTTGTAACCAACCCTTAACAATGCTACAAAATTATTAAAATGTTGTATGAAATTGTAGAAATACTAATTAAGAAAAACTAGACAATTTTTTTGGTAAATTTTAATAAAATGAACGCTAGTATTTTAATCTGGTCTACATAAAAAAATATAATATGGGTCATTGAAAGTATATAACATATTGCTGATCTACCCTGAATATTTTACTACTCTAGTTAATATTTACTAACCAATTTTTTATAATTATTTATTACTAACATCAGTTTATAAATATTTCAATATATATTAAATTTTATGAAACAAGTTTTATAAATGTATATAGTTTATATAAATGTGGAATTTAAGATTTTTATATTAATAGTGTGCTATGTGGTCTTCACGCATATAGCTGTGATTGTATAGTGCGATGATTCATGGGTTTTTTTCATTATTGGTTCCTAAATTATATGGTAATTATTCAAACTAAGTAATTGTTCTCAATATTAAATTATTTTATTTGTTTTATTTATACATATAAATATTTACGTATATTGCATCCGAATTAGATATACCTATTAGCGAAAGTAAATTTTAAACTCACGATCCTTTTTGTGAAATGTAAACAACTAAATAAATAGTTTGCTCAAAAACGGCATAAAATAAAGTACACTGCGTGTGTTGTTTGTGGAGTTTCTAAGAATGTTGAATTAATTATTCAGAAATTAATTGTCTAATAAAACTTAATGGAAACTGGAATCTCCTCATGAGACTCAATCTATCAACTACGAACCAAATATCTTTGAATAAATTAATATATCCAAACTAAGTATACCTAAATTACAGTTTTCTGTACAATAAGATGAACACCTCATATTATATGTTTGTTAATTTTTATGCTTATTTTAACACAATTTCTCAATTAATAAAGTATATTCTATCATAAAATATGATAAGCTTTTTAGTATATTTTCGAACTTTAAAGAAATTAACTTGATTTATACATTACTACTGTTGTGTGTTTTGGTTTTGGTTTTAAGTACAATTGATGCAGAAGGGTGAGTATAATTTTAAATAATTAGATCCCATTGAAACGCACCATTCTTATTCATTTTACTAAATATATAAGGTGTGGTGGTACCAAACATGAAACCATTTCTAGTAATTAAGCAGAATAATTAACGGAGTAATACAAAACAGATTCAATTATTGATTTAGATGTGTCGTACTGTATTTTTTTTCTTGTGAGAGATAAAACTGTAAGAGATTGTGACAACAGTAATTATCCTTTGCTACAAAAAGAAGATCTAACTAGACTAAATCGTATTATTCTATTTTAAATTATTCATAATATCATTTATGAACTAAATAGCTGGTTTAGTAAACGATATCCGAGAGATAGTGTGATGGTTGCCTCTTAGCTTGTCTTAGTTTGCGTTTACTAAACAAGCTAATTCTTAGTCATTTAGGGAGCCTTCAATTTCAGTTTTTGAAGTTTGAAAAGATATAACTATTTCCTTGTTACAATGTGTTAAATACTTTCATCAAATTGTAGTATGACTTAAGGATTTTACAGGAAACCTACCGAAATATTATTAATTTTTGTTACATTGTCCGATAATTTTTAACGCTTCAATTGCATTGATTATTCTCCTATTGGATGATTTTTAATGGAATTTATATAATAGACAACAAATCTTATAATCATTTATTATGTGCATATTTTTCAACAATGTAAGCATTAAATAAATTTAAGAAAGGTCATTATATTTGTGAATGACTTTTTGTATTTTTAAATCGCTGTCATTTAAAAGATATTCAATTCGAATATATCATACTTACTGTCAAATGAAATTATCATACAAATTTAGCATCTAAAGCACACACATTCCTATATATAGGTGTAATCAAATTAAGCTTTTACTTATATATCAATATTGATATTTTGTAATTCAATTAGGAGCAATTATTACGATAAATTGTATACGTTCTTTTTCCACCAAACTAATCCCATGAGATATTATCAGTTTTCTAGCTGTAATTATAAGTACCTTTCCTTTTTATATTATCACTTCTATATATGTTATAGTTATTTTTAGTTTAATACTAAATATTTTCCTATTTTAATGTTAGTAATACATTTCACCATTTCAATTTTATCGTTTTTTACAATACTACATTGACTAATTTTGAAGTACAATAATAAATTGAATGAATTTTATTTTATTTTCTTTACTTGATTTATATGTCAATATGTTACACATTATGTTACCACTTTTAAACTAACTATAATGATTACTAGTGTTCTAAGTATAACAGGATTAGTTATAAAATTAGTGTACATACAATTAGTTTGATTCACTAATATAATATGTATATCTTAATTTAAAACGCAAAATTAAGTTTGAGATGTATTATTACATATGTTATAATATGGTCCATACTATGTTTTGTAGGCATTTATTTGAATAATGAAATATGGTTTTACTTATTTAAGCTAAACATTCATGATGTAATAACTACGTGTATGAATTTATTTTACACATTCTGAGAAAACTTTTTACCAGGTGACTTCACAATAATCTGCCTGTTAATTTTTTTTCCAAACAGGAAATATACTGTTTGATTTAAGATAATCGTTTTTTTCAGGCGTATGTTTACATAGTGCGGCGGAATATTGTTATATTGACTGTTTCACTTCTGATTATTTATTCACCTCTTGTTGATGATACTTTAACAGAAAATGTTGACAATAAGATTGCCTGCTAGCTCGAAGAATGTATAATATACATAGTAAATTGTGATATAACAGTTAATAGACAAGGTAAACTGCTTTATTTGGATGGTATAGACGATCCTTAGCTTATTTATCCTTCAAAACCTATTATGTGCGAAAATTTAATTCACTTAATCATTATATCGACGTCTTGCATTCATGGATATATAACGGCCCAGATTATAACAAAAGAAAATCATTTTATTCGGTTATATGATATATCGATTATTATTTTCTTAACCAGTTCCATTAAACTTTTCTTAAGTTTTCTTAAGTGTTATAATAAGTGGTATTATGCCATCAATATTTATTAAGCTAGTATTTAAAATATTCATTAATTGTAATCGTTTTTAAACGATTTTACTGATGATATATTTGGTTTCTTATTAGTTCATCATGGTTTAAAATTTACTAACCTCGTTATGAACATAATAAAGTTCTGGATTGTCACTCTTCTATGTTCTAATTTGAGCGCGTCTGCGTAGTCATGAGGGGGGTGTGAAAAAGACAATGATCTCTTCATAAATATCTCATAGATCAACACTTGTTCACGTAAAAGTTACATTGATATGTATACGCAACTACACATTAAAATAATACTTTAAGCAGTATACAGTCACAGCGTGTAATCTGTGACCATGGAAATTTAACGGCATCGACCCCTTAGGTCAATGGTCGTTATTATTAGTATTCTTGTCTTTAAGCTATACCTATAAGGAGTTTACTTACAGTCAATTTGATTTCATACTCTAGGCAGTATAATAAGCCTCAATACTTAAGTGTATATTTGTATGCGTTGGCTTAATTGCTTTTTTGCACCGGTTAATTGAAAGAAAATCTATTACATATATATAGGTAATTATAACCTGGCCTCCTGTTTATAAGGTTTGTATATATGTATATATATCTAAATATACACATTAAACATTACTGTATTATATTTGTACTGATCGCGACTTAATCTGTTTTACATACTTATACGTAAAATGAATGACTGAATTGTTAAATTTATGTTTGTATTCGTTTTATGAACTCAATTGTGATGTTTTCTATTGTTTATTAAGGCGTATTGATTATGTATTTTTGTAGGCAATACATTTTTATTCATTTAAATTTGTATATAAAAGAAATTGCACTACAAATCGTACTCATAAGAATTCTTTAAACTATTTTTTTTAGTGAGACGCATATGTGTGTATAAAGTAAAACAATCTAATTCTAAATATCATACAGCCCCGGCCACTTTTAAAAGTTATAATTATTTATTTCCATTAATTAATTACTTCATAATGTTAAATTAAGATATATTTAGATGTGTTTCAATGCATCATAAACTCAAATTGGTATGATGTACACACCAATGATTGGTGTTATTGATTAAAATCAGATTAACACACATTGCCTATAACTTGCTGTATTATGAAATATGAGTCACCAAATTTAGACTAGTGGGAATTCTACAACAGTAGATCAATAATTGCTCTATCTATACACACTATACCTATCTACCTACAAGTCACAAAGAGAAACATTAGGCATGTCTGTACATACGCAATTGAGTATCAAAGCTTTCATTTTACAATTATGCCACAGCTTACTCATGATCAGCGTGTTCAAATTATTGCTCTCCATGATAATGCAGGCCAGTCTGTTCAGCAGCTGGCAAATGACTTTAATTGTGATAGACGAACAGTACAATGACTCCTGGCTAAGTATCGGCAAACTCAATCAGTTGATGATCGCCAGCGCAATCCATGAGCATCATTTCTTCCCAGCGTGATGATAGAGCAATGATCCACATCTCAAGTGCCAATCCACGTCTGGTTGCACGCCAGTTGCAACAACGTTGGCAAGTTGAGCATGGTGTACAGGCTTCCATCACTACTGTTAAGAGAAGATTGTCTAAGGTTAACTTGCATGGTCGGATAGCAGGAAAGAAACCTCTCATGACAGTTAGACATCGTCAAGGACGTCTTCAATGGGCTCAGCAGCATTGTGACTGCACCTTGGAACAGTAGAGACAATGTTACTTTTCTGATGAGTCTCCTGTCCATCTAGTAGCCTCCTCTCAGGGGCGCTATGTAAGGCGAAGAAGTGGAACAGCCTTACAACTGCAACATATTCGACCTACTGTGCATCGAGCAAGTGAAAAGCTGCAGGTTTGGGGGGCTTTTAGTCAGAATGGTCCGAATGTTCTACCCAGAATCCACGGCAACCTCAATGGAGCTGGGTACCAAGACATTCTTCGAGATCATCTTCTGCCTTTGAACCTCCCCAAAAATGATATGATCTTCCAACAAGACAATGCAACTTGCCATTCAGCACGCACAACACAGAGGTTCCTTGAGGAGAACAATGTAGAAGTTCTTCTTTGGCCTCCACAGTCACCAGACATCAATCCCATTGAGAACCTCTGGGGCATCCTTCAGCAGTGTCTTCATCGCCTTGAAATCCATACTATGGAAGATTTGTGAACTGAAGCTCAACGAGAATAGCATGCTATTCCCCAGTAGGTGATCATCAAATTGATTGAGTCGATGCCAGTACGAATGGCTGAAGTCGTTGCAGCTAGAGGCGGCTCAATTCGATATTAGCATTTTAGTGCTTTTTCCCACCTTCCCCACTTTACTGGCCATTTTCAGAGCCAACACACATTGATTGATCACTTAAAAACATTTAAACATGTGGTATTTAATTAATATTGAAAAATTAATCAACAGAAAATAAATAATTATAATTACTCTAAAAACATATATATGCAAAAATATGTAAAAAAAATAGGGGGGCGCCCTTTAGGGGCCTAGTAGGCTGTATTACATAAATAAGAATTTAGTTTTTATGTATATACATTACAGGTTGTATACTATATTTTATTACAAAATAGGATTATTAATATACATGTATGTAGTTTTCTTTATTTTACAACTAATTTCAAAAATTTCTACGATTTATGATATATTTGACAATTATCAAAAAGGATACGTCGTATCCACCTTTTAACTTTGGATAAACTTGATCATGGGAGTGTAGAAAATAATTTTAACAAATTTGTTATATTTTGATTAATTTGTTTTGTTTTGTATCACAAAATATAATGTTCTTTACATTTTGTCTTTCAATTTCATCGTACTGGTATGTTTCCCCTTTCTGTCTGTTTATGCATACAGGTTACAAGAAGCCGAAGTAGCACAGCGAGAGGCGGAAAGGAAGGCCACAATTCTTGAAGAGAAATTAGCTCAACAAGAAGCCATTCCAGAAGAGGTACTCCATTGAACTAACCTTACCTGTAATTCTTCTTACTAATTAATAGTTTGAAGATGAATTTAGAAGAAAAATAATCAGTACGCATATATGCGTACTTGTAATGTTTAATTATATTTTTTCGACTTTTGTGTCATTAACAAGAATGATATGCTGACTTTCTAATACTTTGTTAGAAAGTTAGAAAGTTTAGATTGTTTTTAGTGTTCGTTTTTATGTGACCTAAAACTTACACTACATCAGTTAAATTTAAAATATCTACCCATACAGCGTAAAGCTGTATATAATTTAAGATAATTATAGTTGAAATAGCGGTTAGAATATTACTATTACTATAAGCTAAAAGCAACTGTCTAAATGATATGGGGAAGTCTAAACAATGAAGAGACCGCATCTAACTTGTATGGAACCATGCCTGTTCTATATGCACGTACCTCTCCACTTCTCTACCTTTTCGCTGGACTGAACTAAATGAAAGACTGCAGGGTCGCGGTCGGAACTGAGTGAGGCCCTAACAGAACGCGTTGACCGGGGTATTGCCTGGCTGAGGACCAGCAATGCTCAACTTCCCGAGATCCTGGAGCAAGTCCGAGGCATATGCGAGGAGGAACTCCGGCAGTTCACGAGAGAAGCGCATACACGATACAACCAAGATGTACCTATTCTGTTATCTCCTCTCTGTTTAGCTAGTTGCACGAGCTTTCGTCTTTCTATTGTGCTCTTATATCCATATTTTTTGTCGTGTCCATAAATCTGTAAGTTATTATAGGGACGACAAGTATGCCATTAAAAAATCTATCGGAAAAATTTCACAATGACGAAATTGAAGCTAATAAAAATAGTAGGCCATTAGTTTGCAGATTAAGTCAAATATATTTTATAATAATGAAGTTATTACTAAACAATATTAATTATAATATTGTCTTTATATCAGTTAAGAGCTAAGTAAACAACTGTTTCAAATTTGTATACATGAAATCCATGGGCTACTATATTATTAAATTCAAATTATGTAGTTGATTATATCGCTGCTTCCTCCGGTGTAATGGGACTTTCCTCTGTAATTACTGCGTCCGGAGCGGAGAACTGCTGCTAATTCATAAGCTATGTTGTATATAAATTGGACTTACCAAGCCGCGTCTATTTTACTTAAAGCTCAAATGGTTCAACACTAACCTACCTGTCTGTGTTTGTGTGCATCACACGTTTCTTTTTCTGTCTGTTGTCTTATCTTCGTGTTTTTCATAGGAAATTTACCTGTCTATACTTGACTGTATCCTTTGTATCATTATATCTTTCTAGCTATAAATCAACTGTTTATTTTTCTGCATGTGTATTTGTATTTTTCCATCTATTTTTGTCATCTGTCTGTTGAACACATGCATAACTCTATTTGTCTGTGTTTATTTTTATCTAGCTGCATAAGTATGTAATCACATGTTTTCTGTCTGTCTACCTACCATCTTTTGACCACACTACAAGTCACTCCGTGTGCACCTTTTCGACATTAACTAATCAAAATTGTCTCCTTTTGTCGCGTTTATTTTTCCTATAGCTGTTTATATGTTTGTATTTTAAATATTTCTTTTAAAGTATAATGCTGATTCACTTGTTTATATTAAAAATGTCATTATCCTCTTTATTCTATTTTCTTTTTCTTTTTTTCACGATTGCTTCTTTTCTATTATTACAATATTAAATAATTTTTTTATTTTATAGTATCATCCTATGAGTTACTATATCATTAATTTACTTACTTAATTAACTGTTTTTCAAGTGTTTATATCTGTATTTATATTATCAATATGACATGTATAATAATATTCTAACTTAAAGTATTCTTCAATCTAAATGAATTACTATTTTGTTAAATACATACAAACATATATTATTATTTTAAAATACACTGCTTATCATTATCTATAAGTGCAGGATTCCTTATATATTATATTTAATTTTTTCAGAAATATTTTCTATCTTTTTACCTTGAATGACGAATACAATAATAATGTTAATATTGTTTAACTTGTGTAATAGAAATAATTTTCTGCGCTCTGTTTTCATATAATTGGAGTCCTGTTTCGTAACAATTAAAAGCACTAAAGTAGTTTATAAATGTAAAAAAGTTTACATTATCTATTTTACAACATTCAATTGTGCTCTTTCTTATTCAGATCATGTCGCTTCGATATCAATTGGAAACGGAGTCTGCAAACACAAAACGTCTGCAAGAAGAGAATACTAAGCTCAAAGATGAATTGCTCACACTTAGAAAATCAGAAACGCAACTTCTAGCCAAGGTAATATACTTTATCAGAATAATAGAAGAACTATTATCGTAACTAATTATTATTATTTTTTATATATAAAATAACGTTTGCCCCTCTGAGTACATTTGTTGTATGTTATAATTCTTTTTTAAATGCTATCCCCATCGCACCATCGCAAACACAACAGTTCTTTCCAAGCAAAGTTTTAATATAAAATAGTTTTAGGGTAGAAATTTCAAAGCATCCTTTATATATCTATCTCATCTTGTGCATTAACCTTTCTTTAGTAGATTGATATAGAATGAACTCTATGGTTTTTAGAAACATGGTTGTTTAATTAATGAATGGGAACGATAATATAGTATATACTCGTAGGATCGAGTCGGCAAATCAAAAAAACATTACTATATAAATTGTTAAATGGAGGAACATTTGCTTGCAAGGCAAATAGAGGTATCTTCTAAATCAAGAAATCGTATTAGGATGTCGTTAATGTACCGATTTAAAAGGAATCAGTAATCAGTTATTAATAAACATATTATGCCGATTCTCCATCAAATGGAATGCTTTGCTAGAGGTACCTATTTTCTAGGCAATCATTGTTTAATCATTGATATGCACAAGCAGTGAAATTTTGCTCTATTTAATGTCGTATATTTGTTTGTTATAGCGGAGTTTACGAGTGGAATGAATTAAAGTTAATCACCCTTTGACTATGGCGCATAAATTGAAATAGATTGATTTAAAATAGATATGTTAAGGTGTGCAATACAGCGATTAATTCCTGTATTGTTTAATATTATAAAATCCATTGAGTAATTTTAAATTTATGTACAATTATGATGATTGGATTTTTAAAAATAAACAACAAATGTATTTTACAAAATGTTAACGGAACAAAATATGAAACAAAAATACTGTCTTTTAGTCTGGCTGTGACTTGTTGATATTTTAAGCGTAATATCTGTCTATTAGAACATGTAAAAACTGTGTAATTTATTTATTGTTTTGCGTAATATTCATTAATCAATGGAACTATTTTTCAAATTTATAATAACTTCAGTGACAATTAATATGATAAGTCAAAATTCGTATGGATATATAAAAAACAGAGTAACACAAATTATTCTAAAGCATCATTAGCTACTGTGATACTGATTTATAAATGTTAAAGTATAATTTAATATTATTTTAAAACATTACTGTTGCAACATTTTCTTACAATTTTTCAAGCTTATTTAATCCTGAAAACTGTAAAGTCCGACTGGTCACATTTTCTCGAATTAAAAGTGTCACTACCTATTGTAAACGTCACACTAATTACTTAAATGTAGAACTATCAATTTACCAATGTCAAAAAAGTTGTCTCTCTTTCTACCTATCAATATACATATTTATAATAGATGCATAATGAAAAATTGATAGTACAGTTCGTGAGTAGTATTATTATGTATTGTCACTGCAATGTTGATTTATATCGCTTTGAATCTAACGATGTCGCGTTCAATATGTTTAGTACATTTTGATAATTTAAAAATATATGTATATATTTTTGAAATAAATAACAAAAATTGCATTGTTGAAGAAAAAGCACCCCTTTAAATGTGTTGAATGTAATTAGAAAAAGTCAGAAAATAGATGACCTCCAATAGCATCACATAGAGGTGGCTTAAAATTTAATCGAATTCTCTTGTGAAGTTGTTAGATACAAATTCATTATGACAAGATGACGCACTGTAGCATACTTGGCGTATACATTAAGCTAGGTTTTCAGAGTGATGATGTAAGTGGATTAGGTAATGTATAAACTTATGAAGCGAAGTTATGTACACATTCCAATTGAATTTTCACATGCTTTTATTCAACAAATTCACTCATGCATCAGCTCTTGTCCAAGAGGCCATCAGTTATTCTGCAAGACATCACACTACCCCACCCCCTGTGCCTACCTCACAGACCCGCAGTCTAGACCAGCAGGTGGAGACAGTGGAACAGTCTCTCTCAGTAGAACGAGGGCAATCAGCTCGTCAATTCGCGGAATTAGAGGCTCAATTGAAGGAGCTATCCATCGCAAAGACCATCGAGGCCAACGCTGCTCACGAATCTGAGGTGTCACTTCGGGCCGAGATCGAGGGTCTGCGAGCGCTCATAGACGAAGAAGAGCGAAGGTTAGTTGTGTCTTTTGTACCATCTATCGCACTGACACTGAGCTTATATGGTTTAGTGTGCTTTTGTTTGATTGGATTTTTTATGTCTATTACGTTTACTCGTGACAATATTTTTCGCATGTATAATAGCACTTTTGTTTGGCAACACATTTCTTACATTTGATCGCGCTTATGCTTAGCCACGCTTTTAATATTTTAATCTTCATTTAATTTAGCTTCAAATTTCTTACTTTTTATCGCACTTACGCTTAGCCACACTTTTTATACCTAATCGCTATTATATCTAATACGTGTGTGTGTCTGATCTCGCTTATGCTTTCCTGTCTTTAGGTCTGATCGCGCTCTTACGTTTGATTTATAAGTGGTCACACCCTTATATCTGTCTTCGCTTATATTAAGCTCTAATTTTTATGTTTGATAGCCTTATAATGACTAACTATACTTTGTTTAACTACAATTTCTTGTATGTCTATGCCTTTGTTATATAATATGTCACATTTTGTGTTTAATCGTGTTTATGCTTAAAAACTGTTATTTTTTATCAATGTTTCGTGTGACTGCTTTAGTTTAACACTTTTTTCTTTCTTAACATGGATTTTGTATTTTTACGCTTATATTTCCATGCTTATATCTAACTCTCTTAATTTTTTTAAAATATTTCATAAGTTGACTATTTTTAATATGTATTGCTGCTAATATATTATTAATAATTATAATATTATTCGTAATTTTATAATAGTTTACATGTATAAAGGAAAATGCACTGTAGTAAAAGCAACTGATGCATTAAATTTAAATAATTGTATTAAAAGGTTAGTTTATATATATATTTTTTATTTGTATCATTTACTTTAGGCTTATTAAGAAGTATTGACAGTGTTTTTAAGATCAGCATGTTGCAATCACTAATACATGTTTTAATGCACTTGAACTTTTAAATGCTAATAGATGCCTATGTACAAATTATTTCATTTATATATGCAAAATAGATAATGCTCGAAATTGTGCTCAACACAATTTCATGATTTTTTTGGTGCTAAATTCCCCCTTTTCTAGTGATAACTAAGTATAGACATTATTAAATTAAAACTAAACTTTTGCATCATAAAATTAGCTGTAACATGTAACATAGCTACATTAGCCTAATAATGCAATATTAGGTGTCGTGATGTACTATTGTATAGGTATACAATTATGTAATTGACGTCTACTACTATTTTAATTTTAAAATTTTTTCAATCACTGGATCTCGATTCATACTTAAAAGTTAAATCTACTTTCACTGTATTATATTATCTGTATATCTGACGCTATTCTAATGTCTAATTTAAAATATATTTTACACATCTCTCTCCTGCATTGAGTAGTACAGTTATGATTTACAATATAGACAGCTATATTGAATGTTTGTAACAAGTAGGTAGTGTTGTACGAGACTTTTGGATTTTCAAATTCACTTTAAGGCGAGGTGAAAGGCTATATACATAGAGCATGCAATTTACTAGACGAGGTCCATCTTGCAATTCATTTTTTGAGGACTGAAATGTCACCTCAACATACTCATTAAGAAGTAAAGGAGAGAAGTGAGTCTTCTGAAAATAGAGAAAGTTATGAAGGGAAAGGCCTGGGGTACCAGATTGATTGGCCGGCTTGGTGTTTGCTCAACTCCAGCGTTTCCTTGGTTACAAGTACCCCCGTGATCAGAGTAAAATAAAAATGAAAAGAGCGGACGAAGAAGGGGGGGGGGAGAGTGCGTAATCTCTCGCGGGCCAAAACCTTGATCGGTTTCCGTTCCCGCGGCGACTTTCTCGTTGCATCACACGCTCTTTCATCTCTCAGTCATCTGAACCAAATCACACAGACTCTTGCAACTAATTTATTCAGTTATTATACAAAATATATTGACGAGTGAGACAGTAGCTCATAAAGCTGGTATAGGCTGCTCAGTGTGGTTAACATTAGTTGTTAACTCTGTCTATAAACGCAGGAGTTTGCTCAAAGACTCATTCGCACGTCTTCGTCTTTCATTTGCAGGTTAAATATTGTCACTTGTACCGGTGGCAGCGGTGATAGCAAGACATTTGATTCGATCGAAAGTTGTAGCCTCCAACGCTCGGAAAAGCAATGTAACCTGTCCTCCACCGAAGAGGAAAGACGGACTACTAATACAAAAACTGCAACCTCAATAACAACAAAGTATTCCTACAACTCGAGCGGTTGCTCTGCTGCCGAAATTTCAGAAGCTTCCGCCGCTTCCAATAACCAAAAAGAGCACAAACCACGACGAGCTTATCAACAACAACAAGTTAATCAGAGTTATCCTCGCCCGTTGTACCAAGAGGAAGTAGCAGACGACGGAGGAGAACAGGGACTAACGCTTGAAGAAGTGATTGTGAACGGGACAGAAGAAGAGTCGACGGTGACTGAAGGGCAGCATCATCAACACCACAATCACCTTCACGGGATACCAGTGTCGCCAAGAAGTGGTAGCGCAAGTGGTCGACGAACTCCGGGTGTCATTGGCCCACTGCCTAGGCAACAACCACAACAACAGAATCAACTGACCGTAGAACGACCTCCAGTAGCCGCGAGAGTCCAATCAGCACCTCCCAACAGTCAACGAAGGGTAATAAGTGGGGCGGGAACCGCGGGGAGTCAGATTGAGTACAACAATATCGGTCATATTCGAGACTACTTTGACGAAATGTTTAATGGTGCTGCGGAGACGACAGGAATGGAGGAGAGCAGTATAGTACGCTCGTCGAAGGCCAAACAAGTTCACTTCAATTCCAGGTTAGTTTAATTTATTCCTATAGATATTTGGGTCTGGGGAGGTTGATTTTATCTTTATTTTAGTGTTCTTCCTTCACATTTGTATACTTTAACTTAACTCAAATATTCCATTTCTTTATCATTGAGTTTTTTTAAGATGCTTTACTTTGTTGCAATATTAAATATCAAAAGAAAGAAGAAGAACGTGTAGCTTCAGACTACTGTATTTAAAATATATCTTTAAATTGATTATAATGAATTTTTGGATGATGTTTATTTATTTATATATTTATACTGTCTAAAGGAACGTCACATATTTCTCTCATTCTAAAACATAAACTTTCACAAAATGTCCATAAATATACAGAAACTTTTTATGCTTTATAATTGTAGAAACATAGACGTGATATTTCTGTAAAAAACTCATTTTGACCTTATATATAGAGTTTTTATTTAAATATGTTCTGCTGCATTTTTAATTGCAAGATTGCTATCAGTAGTTAAATGTGAAGTTCTTCTATTATATAAATGACAATTTGACCAAAGTAATATATCTCGTAGTCTTGTGTCTTAATGAATTTTAGATAAAGGGTGCTTTTTATGATAAGTTTTCAGCAAATATTCTGCTATTAAATACTCTTCTTTATTTAACTCGTTTCATAATATGTACAGTATATATAATTATTGCTAAAATGTTTTTCAGTATTTTACTTGCATTTATACATATATATATATATATGTACTGTATATTTTATAACAATATTTTTGTATGTATATTTCAAAATGTTATTGTTTTAATAATATAGTTATGATAAAGTCTATAACATATAATGTTATCCATGTTTATAAAATGATACAGATAATATAATAATATGCCTTTGTAGTATATAATTGGTTCATTTAATTAAAGTTTGTGTATACTTATAGAAATAGTCTTTAGACCTAGATGGATCAATTGTTGATCCATGGCAATAATTCTTAAAATGTTAGGTTAAATATAGGATAAAAAATCTTACAACTATGGAATTTGGAGTAGAATTCGCACAGCAAGTTTCAACTAATTCCGCCAAATATTCGTAGCACAGGAGAATTTGTGTTCTTAATTGTTATTACATTTCGTATGACGGCGCCCTTCTCCAAATTACGTAGATTTAGGCTCCCTATGATTGGTTCAATAGCTATAGTTATACCTATGTTTTCTGTAATAAATGAACCTATATATAAAATGTCTTATTTCATTGCCTTTTTTAATAATGTCATTTATATTGTTGCAAGTTATTGTGTTTGCAAGTTGTTCATTATAATTTATATTTTTTGTTTTCTTTATGATCTTACATGTTTTATATTTCTGACTTTCCCGACTACAACCTGCTATCACCTCCTCTTTCAACTTTAGTGCTGTGGGAGACCTAAAGTTTAGCGAAGTGGATCCGGATGGAACCTTTGTAAAAATCGTCAACTCAGGAGAAAAGGTACTTTTCTTTAGAAGAATTTATCTAACGTTTAAAATACTTTGCGGTTTATTTGTGTGTGTTTTGGATGTATATATCTTCTCGTTGATAAATTTACATTTTAATGTACTATAATATATTGTATATAGAATTGTGCATGGGGGTAAGTAGCAAGTTGGCATTATGTGTCGAAGGTCCTGGGTTCAAATCCCACCCAGGGCAACTTACTTACCCCTGGCTAGCAGCTGTGCTAGTCAATTGTTTAGCAGGCTAGACCTGTTCAGTTTGTACTCCGACTTTGATTGTATTATATGCAGATATTGTCGTTAAGTAAAAATTTATTATTTATTTATTTAAAAGTTTTTGCTCAAAAATCCGCCTAAAATATATCAGCTCCGTTTACACTGTGTATTGCCAGTTTTTTTATTGAAAACAAACAATAATTAAAACATTGAATACGTTATTTGAATACAAGATTATATTCCTGTCATTTTTGTTTAATAACAGTTTCCATAGAATGTGTTTCAATTAGCATATTATTATAATTTGTAAACTTTTTAAATAGGAGGTAGTATATATTATATTAACCAATATTAAGTATATAATTGGTCATTATTTGTAATGACTTTAAAATGTTATTGTTGTATAGTTATTTAATTTGAATTATTTACATATTACGCTTTGAGATGTCATTATTCAATCCTACAATATGTTAGTGTATAATGCTTTGATTCATTTCATTTAATTCATTCCGACATAAACATGTTGTTTTAAATATGTCTAAATTTACTGAACAAATCCACAGTTTTGCATGCTCTACATATATTAGTACATTTAGTCTATCTTAAATGGCAATGTAATAATATTTAGTCATGGTTTAATTTAATTTAATCGTTACCAAGAGGGATTAAGGGTTGCTATGCGACCGGCAATTCAATTGTGTTTGCGGAAATATCTATTTCAGATGAGCTGTTGACAATGCGTTATTAAACAAAGACTAGTATAGGGAGGTTGGTACAGTTTAGTAAGTTCATATTTAAATCCCAAGCCAACGATGTAAACACGCAACTTTTGAATTTTATCATAATATTTGAAATGCAATTCTCCCTTAAATTTCGGAGGGGAGGGGCATTTTGCTTTCCTATTTTTATGCCTCTATATTACTCTTTTTTTAGTGCCTATTTTGGTTTGTGTTAATGACGTTATTTGTTTTAAAGTAAACTAGGGTTGTCAATTAATGTACACTAAAAGTACATATCTTGTCAATTAATTTCTATGTCCTTCAATATATTCAACACGGCTATTCAAAGATTTGCACTAACTTAATGAAGCGTTATCGTTTTTATAACTTTCCAATTCTATCATATTTCAATGGTGATATACTAGAATTAGAATTAGGCACACAAATTGTATTATATTATAATCTTAGACGACATAATTTTGTTGCTCAATAAAATAGATAAATTGCACTGCTTAGTAATATTT
Organism: Invenusta paracnida; assembly: GCA_036023295.1. Classification (NCBI taxonomy): domain Eukaryota; kingdom Metazoa; phylum Platyhelminthes; order Proseriata; family Coelogynoporidae; genus Invenusta; species Invenusta paracnida. The sequence goes on from JAYRBW010071361.1 coordinate 33,864, forward strand.
AAATAAAAAGTATAATTATTTTGGTTAGGAAATAATTAATCTTTAAGATAATGCACAATCTGCAGACATTTGAAAAAGTATCATTTCAACTTTATCTCTTTATTTCACCAATGAGCATTTCATGAACTCAAGATATTTAATTATCCACTATTTGAAATGTTTATCTGGCATTGATCCCCATATTTACAAGATATTATTCCGATTACAATAAAGTAGGATAAAATGAGATATGATTACTTCGAAACCTTAATTAATATTATATTTAATCAGTATTTTAGTTCCTTCATTAATTTATCTAGATATTTTAATTACTCATCTTAAAAACATCCACCTTTTTTAAATCAATTTTAAATCGCTGGAATTCATGTATTGAAATTCAAATATTTTCATCATACCAATACGCCAAATAATAATCCACCATAATCTGATTAACTGATTGATTTCAATTCTATTTAATTCATAACACAATTACAGCATTTCGCCAAACATATTAAAAATCCGTATTGTTATCATAGGAAATATTATAAATTGTTGATTTATACAACAGTATTTTCAAATTTACTGTTATTAGTTTGTTTCTCTTGTCGAAATACTCTTCTCTTAACTAGGAGCTGGAACAACAATAACACCATTATCAAGTCTTTTCGACAACACTTACCTCTCATTCTACTGTAAAATGCATTAGCGCTTTTTTGGCATTCATTAAATTGGAAATTTAAATACTTTATAAACGAGATTAGCATACTGCCAGAAAATCGCTTCGCATCAGAAAAACCAACCAATAACTGAACCAGTATATTTGTATAATAGTACAAAGAATAAAGGTTGATGTAGAAAACTGACAATGTCAAAACAGAACAATTCGCTAGTAATATATGTACGTTAGTATTTATCTGTTTTATCTACTGTAAATATATATTTTCTACATTTATATGCATTACAACGACTTTGTGCAACCAAACTCGTTTCTACCCTTCCCCCATCTACTGTCGTCCTCCAGGACCAGGAACTGGGCGGCTACATGATCCAGCAGAACATTGGTGGACACCCAGTGGCCATGTACCGCTTCCCACAACAGACCAAGTTCCCGGCCTCGGCGATAGTGACGGTGTGGGCGGGGTGCTCAGACCCGGGGAGACACCGGCCACCGGTGGACTTTGTCTGGCTTGACTACTACAAGTGGAAGACTGGGCCTGAAGTCACCACCATCCTCTGCAAGCCTTCGGGACAGGTGAGTGGGAAAGCTATACGAATAAGAGAAAACTAGGGACTTATTTGCATGGGTTAGGTAAATAAAAACGTTTCCGATCAATCAACTGCATTTTATGTTTTAAACACGTGTTAATAATTTATTTCTCATTAGAAATACAGAAATAAATAAATCAATTTTGAATGACTGTGACAAAATGATACATCCGCATATATTGTATGTAAGCGGTATTTTTTGTAGCATACTCACGTTATTTGTCGTGCTATCTTACGCTTACCAGTATGAATTTTAAGAATCTTGTGAGATAAAATAGCATTCATTTCATGTCGTTTTTTGTTTCATCTATTTGCAGTCATTTATGTAAAGTTTTGCGTATTTTTATATTATTTTGCGCATTATTTGTTATATTCATTCGTTTAGGCTGCAACATTCAGAAATATATTTGTATTTTGATGATTATATAAGTATAATGTTTATAACTATTAGAAAAATAATGACTATTTTATTGAAATAAAATATCTTACTTTTGATTAGTGATATATTTTTCATAATCCGTTTATTTTTTTAATTTAGTATTTATACTACTGACGTGTATATTTAATAGTAAGTACATTATCATAATATATTTTTAGTATATTAATTTCATTTAACACTTATTTAAAGATTTGAATACTTTGCATATTAAAAAACATATTTAATAGATATAATATTATCTTACTATCTCCAACCTACCCATGTCAAATGTTTTCATTATTCATGTACACCAGGCAATCGGCTGGACCACAGCTACACATCGTATCATCAAGAATGCCTTCACTTTTGACTCTAATATTAATTCGGCTGATCAGCGTCGATGGAGCGATTCTGAACAGATCATGCAGAAATCTGTTCCCGATACTACTTCTCTCAAGCGGTCAGTATAATATAATATAATTCTGCCTTACTAGTATCTATGTATATACAATGTTGTTAACTTATGTCAAGTATACCTTATTATTTATTACAAAGATAAGCTTTAACATTTATTCTTTAGAGTGAAAATTATGCATAGATCAATGTATAGATATATTTTTTTATGCTAAAATGGTATCTTATAAAAACATTTTTAATCATTTATTCTATTTCTTTAAATACTAATACAATTATGTTAACACATTAAATATGATGTAATTGTCTTAGTTTGATTCGAATTCGAATTTTCTTGTAAGCCTTAGAGAAACTTAATTTTTTAGAGATGATATTTAAAGGCTTTTCGAGTAGTGAATTTTGTATAATTTTTTTTTCAGAAATCTTCTTAATTAATCTAGTTCATATTAGGGCTTAGATGGATCAAATAATATAATGAACGCTTAATAATAAGCTTACGAACGATAGCTAGTCTTTCTAAGATCTTATACAACTTCTTATACAGAAAATCAATATTTTAACCAATTCAAAATGTATTTAATAATATAAATACCATAAATCTAAAATAAGCACAGACACCGGATATATCTAATTAATGTCTCGATCATAAATCTATGTTGTTTTCATTGTGTATAGTTGGTTGTCCTTCTGATATCTTCCAAAATAGCGTTTAACCAAACATTATCTTAATCGATCGCTGTAGAAACAATATATTTATAAAAATATTATCCTTTATATAGTAGAATGTTTTATATAACAATATATTTGGACATCAAAATTCTATCTGTTCCTAAAAAAAATATCCGATAGCTAAACCTTATAACTGTGATATGCTAACTTTAATCAACTAGAAGTGGGTTTTCTTATTAATTTATAGAAAATATGTGTGACCCTCACAGGAGTATAAATACTGTTATATTATTGTCATCTTTTATTATAAGGACTGTCTTATGTAATTCGGATTGACATAAGTGGTGTTTAGTAAAATAGCAGTATGGCATATATATTATAACCCAGTGTTTATTGTTATAAGTAATTATGCAGACGAATAAAATATTATGATGATTTAATCTATGTAGTCTCACACACCAACAGAAAAATATGATAAGTGGAATCTTGGATAATCTTGTCACTATTTGCAGCTTGAATCAGAAATACTTACCTTTTATTTGTGTTTTAAATATTCCATAATGTCACAAATTCATTTTGTTATCATTCTATACTAAGAAAAAGTTGAAATTAAACTAATTTTTTGTACTTATTTCCATAAGAAGTATTTTGATCTTCCTTGCAAATACTAGATTCTGATTGGATGACTGACTTTATTACTTCAATGAGAAGAGTTTATTTCTAACGTGTTGTATCTCCTTTAGTTTGAAATATTTTATTAAACGTCTGTGTCTAATCTACCTACTCATTCAGTGAGAAGTTGAACCCTTCAAAACCTTCGAAATTTTACCAGCGGAATCAATCAAATGCTTACACGTCACCAGTCCCCGAACAGCCCTCGACCAATGGCAATCGCCTACGACCCGGTTCAGCAGTTGCAGCGGCCAATAAGCGACACGCCCGCTGCTTCACTCCAACAGGTACTTCAACACAGGGTGTGGGGACAATTGACGGCCAAACAACAATGCTTGTTACCACGACAACGAACGTTGGCAACAATGGAGCCAGCAGTCAACATCAAATTCCACGGCAGAACTCTGCGCCGGCGACAGGAGCGGGGCATCGATTGGTGGGAGGTCGAGTGTTCCGATACTTTCCTGGGAATCAGAGAAAGAGCTATTCCATTGGAAATAAAGCGGTGAGAGAATAACTGAGAATCTATTTTTATTGTTGAAGTTTTAAGATTTATTGATTCAAATATTTAAAAATTAGTTAAATAATGCAATTAATAAATAATTCAAATGAAGATAAATTATCGATAAATGCTGGTCATTTGTTTCATTTACTTGTCTATTATTTGTCTTCTATGAAAGTTTCGGGTAATCTATAATCATAGAAATAGATTGTCCACGCTCTCTCTTACGAAAGAGCGAACGCTAAGCTAAAACAAATATCTATTTCTATGTCTATGTCTATAATATATGACAATACCATTGCTGCTGTTGCTGAGTTGAAATATATAGCCTTTTAGACTACAGTAATATAGGAAACATTAACAGGACATGCTAAACAGAATTTTAATATATAATTAGTTTAAATTATTAATTTATAACCATAAATGATGTTTATATTAATTATATGTATAGAAATTTTTAATTTTCGGTATAATTATATTAGAATAATACAAGTATAAAAGACAGTTACTTTTGTGATTTTGTACGTTTTTATGTATATTTTTCAAAACTATTGGTATGTATTTCATATTTGCTTCGATTATTTAAAATTTCTTACAATTTCTATCTCAACTATACACGAATGGCATTATTTAGGCTTAAATTCTGCTCAATTCAGGAACTACTTATTTAAAATGTATATTCTACATAATATATTGTGTTATGACTAAATAATAGACATGTAAAAATATTAAAGAATGTAAGTAAATAAAAACATAATTTATACAGCTTTTGGTTGTATGAATAAGTACGTTTTCTTTAAAATGTGCCCCTTTTCATTTCATTTAAAGTTTAATAATATGCTTATTATAGCTCTTTGACTTCACCTTTTTCAGCCTGAAATGATGCTTCGGTCAAACGTAGAGCCACCCAGCCCTTTCCAAACTCCTCACTCTCGCCTCCAGAATGGCATGAACCAACTCCAGAGTCTCATGTCGTCAGCACACATAGTTCCATTGCCCCATCCGCCAAACACACCAGCCTCTTAGGTTTAACTGTGTACTTCCCAGATCCTCAGCACTGCTAGAGTGACCTTTTAATCTCTTGCTGACAATACACTTATTCTGGCCCAATCTTCTTTTCCTTCCTTCTTTCCTTACTTAACACCCAGTTATGTCAACTAAGTTTGTCTACCTTTTTAAGTTGCTTTCTATATTATACATACATACATAATATTGTCTACTATTTTATTACCCAAGAACGACTCCAATGTATATAAAGACAAATGAAATACGTTCGCGTTATCTTTTGCAAAGCAACTAATAGAGAGCTGTGATATTTATACCCTGTTTATATCTATATGTATGCCTGTTGATCACTACTTTATATATATTTATTTTAGAACTAAGATTATAATTTTGTCACATAATAAAATGTAATTTATTATTATTATTAAACAATTATTTACATTAATTATAAACACTATTAAGAAAAAGTGATATTTTTGTATATGATACTTATTGATAATACTGAGTAGTACATTTTTTAACAAGTATATTAGTATTTATAAAAGATTTTACGAAACTGGCTTATGTATTTTATAATTATATAAAGAAATATCTGATGTTGAAAAGGAATGTGCTATTTTTATTTTTATAACAATGTAAGTGTTACTAAATCAAACTACGAAAAGGCTAGTATATTATTATTAAACTTTTTAAAATTTACTTTTGTGTAAATTATAACTTGACATTGTCTGTACATTAGTTTTAAGTGGACTTTTGTGACATGTAAGCTTCAAATATACTTAAAACTCTTTTTTTTTAATAAATTCTTTTTTAATTTATTAGGGCTCTTAACCACATAAGCCCAAGAGTTATGTTTTTATGGAATTCACAATGTTCTCATTTTCTCACCTGCTTTAGTTTAAATTTTGTGAGCCCTTCTCCCTTCTTAGGTAGCTATTGTCCTAACTGAACACCGCATATTTAGCTACTCAACACTTCATTTGAATTTTTATTATGCGTTCTATAATTATATTCATAACGTAGGTAAACTAAATAGCTATATAATGTTTACTTTATATACATTTTTAAATACAATTTTCCTTGTTATAAATTAAATAAAATGTCTTTATTGACCGACTATTAAATATTTCCATAAACTGATAGAAATGTTCGCATAAAATTTAACCTTAATAATATACATTAATATAACAAATATTTATGCGCACGGATTGAGAACATGATTTCTATTGGAGTTTTACTTATTTATTCATTCGACAATGTATACTAATATTTAGAATAATTGCTTGATTGATTGAATTATTAAAATAATAAATAATTATTTAATTAAAATTGATTAATTAATTAATATTTACTGGCATTACAAAAATGTATCACATAATATTATGTTTCTTTCAATCTAGCTTAAATCTTTTACAAATAAAATTGTAATATGTCTACCATTTACTTTAACGTGAAATTCAATCTGTTCATGAATGTATAAATCTATCTATATAAACAGGTTACCCACGTATAGAGTTATGTATATATATAATAAACAACGCTGGTCGAATACATAGATTCATAGCTATACAGTTTTAAGCTTTCACGCTGTTGAAAAAATCTTGTTAAAATATCAATCAATCACATTTTTTCATTTGTAATTGATATATTTTTGGTAGTTTTGATGACATATCTGAGCAGCTAATAAAATTCATGATCATTATATGTATAGACCTTCTATTTACGCATCTTAGTAAATTGTAGAAACATATGTAAAACTTTTGTGACGTTATAATTTGTTAAATATATTATCCCTGTAAAAAAGTATATGCTATTATTTTGTGAGATTAAAAGTTTGCAAAACAACATAATAACAAAAGACTAATAAAGAAGTCACATGAACTGGTGTCCGTCTGATGTATTATCGTGCGAAATTGACAGAAACTTCACACGCCAAGAAATATATATGTATATATAATAACTGTGATTAAAAGCAATTGACATACAACAGTATGATTATATAACAATAAAGCTACTAATATAAGTGGGTACATAGGTAATAAATATAATTAGGACATTGTAATTGATTGAAGAACTTCCGTAAACTTCCATTATACAGATATATACTCATACTTTTATTGCTATATGACATGGAAATAATACGCCATCATAATTTGTACATCATTAGTTTGACAGGAAAAAAAAGTAACGACTGTATTTTTTACGGTAGCTTTTAATAAAATGTGTGCAGAAATCGTACAGAATGGCAAAATATTAAATTTGTTTTGAGTTTAGTACTATATTAATTCACGTTTATAAAATGCCGCCTTTTATCTCCAGTTTTCTAGAACTGAAATACTGTTGTGTTATTTTTAGTATGTTAGAAAAATTGGATCATTTTAAAATGTGTTCTGTTTTTTTATTAGGTGTTGAAATAATTCATAAATATATTACTGGTAATACTTAATATGAAATATCACTGTATATCTTTAAAAGAATAAATGAAAGTAATATGATTCTCCATAATTTGAATGTATTTTCTTGTTATATTTAGCTTTGCTTCATAATAATCTTATATATATATATATATATTGATGGAATTCATAAACTTATAAAATAGAGAATAGTGCAACGCAAAGAATATATTGCATTGAGATATTACTATAACCTGCACAAACCTATCCACCCGGCATGACATATTCTGATTTAAATCTGCTTTGAGACTTTTTTCGAAAGGCATATATTTTATATTTTATATTTCTTGAATTTCTGTTTAACAATAAAGTTTTCTTTTGATTTAATGATTTTGTTGATTTCCTTTTGATTTTTCTATTAGAGTTCTCCTTAGTTAAAGTTTTTATTTTTTTTAGTTGAGATTGCAAGTATAGCTACATATATTTGTATACCTACATTTTTAAATAATAAGAGAATGTTATCTTCTGTATGGTGGAATATACCCAATTAGAGGTCGTATTCCAAACCTACGATCTGTTATATAAGAAAAATACTTATGATAATTATACATTTCCTAGATAATGTAACAATTCAGGAAATTGGCAGATACTTTAACCTTTAAATATGGGGCAAAAGGCCATTCTAATTAATGTATGTAAGTAATTATGGAAGAGATTGCATTGCCGTGTGTGCAACAAGTTTCGAAATCCACTAATTATTTTCCCCTGTCATATATTGCTTGCAAAATGACCACACATAATATGGTACAAAATCTTGTACTTATATTGGATTCTAAAACAGTACATTACCTTTTTTACTTCCATGTTAATTTTCATCATCACTTTTTTAAGAGAACGAGGATAAACTTTAAAACTTAAAAAATTGAAGCAATATAAAATAATATAAATTAATTGATCAGTATTTAATTTTTGTAATCGGATTAGATAATTTATAAGAATAAAATTCATGCAAAATAATAGTTTACATCATGTTTATAGATGGACTAAATTACAAACAACATAATGAAACTAGTATTATGGTATATCAGTATTGTATTAAACTGAATTTAAATTTGTTCACTCAATCCAATGGGGCGAATTGATGATAATATATAATCTTAAATAAGTACTACGCTTTATTTTCTTAGTCAATTGTTAATTTACTAAAATGTGCATCTAACTTTCATACATTGTGTAAATACAAAATTGTGTATAATATTCCTTTGTTAAAATATGTAAAACAGTTATAAAGGTTTTCAATTGTGATTTGACAAAGAAGGTATTTGGCATCAATTGTAAAGTCACGTCTTTGTTTTTTAGCATGACTAAAGGCGCAGTTATTTAAAACTATTCATTCATTCTAGATTTGAAAAGTTAGAAAAATGAGGAAAATTTTCAAAATGTCTTGTGATCTGCACATGCACATCTGTACACCCCTTTAAATAATATTCTGAAATATTTCTGTGTACCCTAGATAATATATATATATATATATTACTTTATTCGGCGAGGCATTTTAATCTCCTAATAAAGACGTCCCGGAGCAAGTTGGGAAAACAATAGAGGGGCGGGTCACATTTCCGTCGTCGTTGCAATGTGTTAGTAGACCTGTCAAACATTGCGCGAATAAGTGGACGATTAGCTGGAAACATGTCTTAAGGGCTTTTGGGGGAGAGGCTAAGAAGAGAAGAGAAGAGACTTCTTGGACAAGCAATGTTATATACTCGTAGTCGTCAGCTTCCACTGAAATCATGAACAAGGGTTATTTCGATAAGACAACAGATTTTCTTTATTATATATTATGTACATTATATATAATATGTATATGAGTGACCAAAGCACTGTATACCTATCTTTTATTATATTATAGGTAAATGCTTTCCTTCAAAAGTCTACAGGTTCAATTTAATGAATGGTCTCGTTATATTCTGTTGTTTTCTAGCCCATTATGTACACACAGTCAATAAAATATCGTGTATAAGCTTGCGATCCACTGCACACACCGATTCCACAAAGATTTGCTAATCGTTTTCAAACAAATATAATAATTGCCCACGAAATGAAAATGGAAAATGGAGCTTCGGTCAATTTCCGGAGAAATTTTTTTATTTAATCCTGTGAAATGAATCTCGGATGTATGGGAACCCCTGGTTGTATATGATTATCATTTTAATTTTAACTTCTTTGTGCCCCGTTGATATTCAGGGGCAGAGTGGGTGGCTGTTTAGATGGTAGGTTTACTGAAAACATTGAGATAGTGGTTATCATCAACTTTTTACCTGGGCTACAGTGATGTGAGAGCATGACTCATGGTTGATCTATACAGAAATAAATATATCGTTCCCCAAACAGTATAGTATAATGGAGGAAGGGTTACTCTCCCCCCATGCCTTTCTATCGTCAAAAAGAAGGTGCTGCCTGATTATGATGCGTGCATGATTCCTCACTTGGTCTCCTGGAGATAAAAGGTTTCGGTTAATTGAAGATGGACATTAATTGCCTCTGTTACTTAATAAATCAAAACAAAAGTTTTTTCTACTCCTCCTAGATTGATTATAACTTCGCTTCTTTGTATACCTACGGATACCTACGCCTAGTCATATGCATCGACCCATCAAGACATCGTGGCATAAAACGCCATTTCGATATACTTTCCTGCATTATATGACTTATATTTCAATAAGAATGCATATATCTTTTATTAATGGAATAAAATTAACTTGGAAGCTATAGCTCCCCAAATGATCTATTATAATATTATATGTTCACCTGAAAAATGTAGGAAAATTATATAGACTAAATAATACTGTAATTTATGTGCGTTTGTAGGTATTTAAAAAAGACTGAAACAAAATGATTGTGTGAAAAAACAATGGTAGATTTCAACTCTTATGTAAGGTTAATCGATAATTTAAATAAATAATTGTATACAATAATGCCCCGTTTAGATGATATTTTATTATATATAAATTCACCATATTGAGAAGCGCCATGATAGTATAATTGTTTGCTTCTTTGTATTTTTATGTGTTACCTAATAAATGATACATATAGCTTACAGTTTAACTGATAGCAGTAAATAGAAAATGCGTTTGCATTATATTATATAGAATTAATAATATCTCCAATTGTTTGTGCCACTCAGAAGAGTATTATTATTTTATCCATAATTATCTATTTGAATTGTGGTTGCATTATAGATATCACATGTCGTAATATTAATTATATTACTTTATGATTACTGTTTTCAATACTATTTTGTAGTTATATTTACATAGTAGGCACTAATGTATGCTTTTTTAAATAATAACCTTGTCTTTATGCATCTCTTAATTATTAAGATATTATACACTATTATACGTACATTTCTCGCATAATGATATTTTTTGTAAAAAAATATTTTTGAAACATAATTAAAACATACTTTTGTAGAATAATTTAACATAATTTATCTTGAAATGTCTCTATTGTGTACTTTTTCTAACACTCTCCTCCTTAAGTGGAAGTTCTACCTCCTACATTCCTAAATTTCTTAAAAAAAAACTATATTTAGACAAATATTACCAAAAACATCGTTATGCATTAACATTTTATTATAAAATTATCATTTCAAAAGTTTTCTTTTAAATAATGCATGGGGAATAAACATATTTATAAACAATATAGTAATTAACCTATAATATATTTAGAAAATAAAGCAAATATCTACATGGTATAAACAATAATTTATTAAATTTGCACTTGTTTCTTCAGGAAATCTTCAAAACTATAGTGCAATGTATATTTTTCATTTTAATACAACGATAATTTTAATGACAATAAGAAACCAAACTATATTTTTTCCAATTTATTCAAAAACAGTATAAAAACTAAAGTTTTGCTTTTTTCTAATGCACTAATTCTGTAGTGAAGAAACTGAATTAAACTATAACACACGCCTGCTATTACCCAGAGAGTATTCATCGTGGGCATAAGTATTATTATTAAATTGTCACTGAAGATCACCAAAGGATTACATGGAAATCCCGATGAAAACTCATCCATCACATTTGACGGCGAATTTCCTCAATTTATTAAAATACGTCGACATTGTCTTATCTAGAGACAAATCTCAATTTACTTTCCCTTTTATATCTATAATATGAGTCAATGTCTCAGGACAACCCATAGCTCGGTTCTTACGTTTTCTAAGGATTGTTGTTTACAGCGGATGAGATAAAACTATAGGCCGCTCCCAGAAATGTTAATTATACCCAATTACATTGTCTTTCTTTTAAAGTCTCATTTAAATTATAATAAATTAATTAATTTGACTTGCCGTTAAATTGTAAATATCTATTTTATTTATATATGTAATATGATTATATTCATAATATATTAATACATTTGTATGCGATTATAACTCTATGATTGTAATAGTATTTATAAATATTTATTTTTGAACTATATATAAATGTAATATATATATATTAAATATAAATATATATACAACATATATATGTACATAATTTGGTTTATGTTTAACAGGTGAATATATACTTCATTATTGAAAGAATATAATATGTACAAGCAGTTTGGTGTATTTTTATGAATAGTATACAATAAATTTTTGTTTAACATAATAATAACGTTCTATACGCAAAATTTGAAGGATCATAACAAATTCATTTTATAGAAAAGTTATATTATTCTCTGAAATTCAAAGTATAATTAGTATTATTTAATTTTTACTAATTATAGAAAATAATTTACAAATTGGTGCGATTAGATATATATTAAAATAAATAAATACATTGTATTTATATTAATATAGAACTTTTACGTAATACTAGTTATTACGACATGGCTGTTTCCAACTGATTTGTACCTACCGTATTAACATCGCCCTACATCGCAGGTTTCTTATAATAAGCTAATAAGACGCATACATAAATTTTATCCTACTTAATAAGTGGTTCCAATATGTTTGTAATATATATGTTAGATTGATAAATATAGCAAATTTAGATACAGATTATTAGAATCATATTGTATAATTCAAGGCAATTACCAGTAATAAAGAATAAAATATTTCAAGAAATTATTATATCACAAAGAAAATGTATCGAATATTTCGAAAAATATTTCGAATAGTAATAGAATTAAACGGTTTCAGTGTATTATATTTCCCAAGGAAAAACAATTGCATAGTATTTTAAAATATTCAGTTTGCTAGTAAAATTTATACTAATATTTTGTTGTGAATATTGTTCTCAATAAATTATAATATCAGACAATATATTATAAATTACAATATCAATACCTACTACTAAGAAAATCCTGACATATATTACACGTAAAATACACGTGCATATTATTCCTTTAGAAATGAAATGCATATGCAAAGGTATTAACTATATGTATATACGTCCTACAGTCTGATTAAATTGATTATCCTGGACGATATCTGAGGATATACAGCTATACTAATGAAAAGTTTTTATCAAGGTGATGGGGCGAGTAATTTGAGACGTCGTCTGGGGGTCATGTACAATGAGATATCGATGTTATCGTCATATATATTTTGTCATACATTTTTCCCAAAATCCCGAGACCCTTTCTTTTTGCCTATAGTATAAATAAATATATGTGAGTATCATGTGGCTAGAACAAAAAACAAATCGATGAAGATATATAAGATTTTTTATACGTATTCTCAAACTGTTATTGGTATAAATGTGTAGTGTATTAGTAAATGCTTTACGACAACAAGTTATGCATGATTAAATTCTCCTTCGCTTGATTTATAGTAATATAAATAAATAAATAAATATATGTATATTAGATACATATATATAATTATATGTATGCACCAATATGTATATTATAGGAAAACAATTGTGAATACAAGTAAGGAGTAAAGGAAAATTGTAACAAATATAATAGGATATGTCATAAATATTTTGTTATATAAAATAATGTAAATTGAAACTAAATTTATCATTGATATATTAAAAAATAAATTTTAAATATAGTTTGCAGTATAACTAATACTATTGAAAGATTAATAAAAATTATTTATTATCAGAAAATATGTATATATACTATATGCAGCTTATGCAATATGAACGTAAATCTTTGAAACCTATTCGATAACTACATATATCTGAATATGACTCCAGATATTGATTTTTTAGGGAAGGTTTCCCAAAAAACGATTTCTTGTTTAAATTAATTAGCTTATTGTTTTAATATGTTTTGATATGTTTTGATAGATATGCAACACTCATTTTGTCTCAAACAATGCATTTTTACAACAGACTTATTGATATATTTACATATACTCGTATTGGAGCTCCTTGTTAATAGTTCATATTAGTAAAAATAAATTTATTTCGTCATAAGTTTATAAAACTATAATAATTTTAAGATATCGTTTTTTGTGAATAATTATCTTAATAAATATTTCATAATATATTTCATAATATATTTAGTACGTATGTATAATATGATAAATATAAATTATTTGATTACCTATATAATATTATGCTTTTATATCTACCCAAATAGTCATAAACATACATGTTTGTATATATAAATTTCCGACAGTTTAAATCAATAAAAACAGTGTATATATTTCTTCCTGTATACAATATATAATTCGATACGTACTTAGAATATCAAATTTGAATCAATTTTAAATTAAAACCCAGCATGTACTGTACTTTTCACTTATTTAGACCTTATTCTGAAACCCTATTATTGGACGGTCGAATAATGCATATATGCATTAATATTTATCGATGTGTCTGCATAGTATTATATGAAGCATATATAAGTATTTAATACACTCCCAGCCGCAAGCAGAAAACAATCCGATAAAATTAACTCGGTATATTATTTTGGCACAGATATTTTTTAATATTATAGATAATGAATGATGAAACAGTTATAAATATCCACAAGAAAAAAGGGATAAATTCAACGAAGAGAATGTATTTGAATAAATGTATTCTACCCTATTAACATGGAAATATAATTTTATTAATGTTTACTTGCAGAAATGAGAGCAAAATATATAATAATAATTAATAAATAAATAATATAATAGATCATCTATTTGATTACAGGTTCATATTTTCCTTTCGTCATAATATTTATACAAAAAATATATTTTATTTCAAATATTAAATATTATTTCAAATTATAGAATTACGAAAACTAATTTAAAAAAACCTTCTAAGCAGTTATATAATAATTTAACAATAAAAATGTCAAGTATTCAGATTTAAGGGTTTACTTAAAATATATACATATATCAACTGTTGATTATAACAGCATTTATAAGTGTAGTCTACATTAAGGTAAACTATATATGTCTATAGAAATTCCTAATATATACATATTTTAACAAACAAAAGATCTTCGAATATATTTACTTGTGATGTACATATATTAACAGACTGTTTGATTACGCTATATAACTAAAAAATCAATATTTTTGTCTAAATAATGAATTATATTTTAATGTAAATTTAGGTATAGTTAAATATAGCATTAATAACCAACATAATGACTATCGATAATAAAGCGCAGTCTTATAAACCAGATTTAAGTAAACCCAAGAAAATAGTTCAAAATGAATATACCCAAAACGATCTTTTAGCGTTCAGCTCGAGCTAACTATTAATTTATGACCTCTCAGAATTTGACGCCGCTTCAATTTCATTTGCTGTCTGCTGAAATATGCATCCATATTTTTGGTGCTGATATTTAATCTTGGAAGACTATAAGATGTATTATATTAGAAAATGACTCGATTAAAATACAGACAGCTTATATATTAGTCTGGATTGACTACCTATATCAAATGTACGATACCGACAGAAGAGGATTAACAGGATTAATAATATTAAATCAATACACCAATCCATTATCCTATTACGGAGTTAATAGTGCACTGGTTCTATATAGCTTATTAATTAATAAATCAAATAACGGAGCTACAGGGAAAATTTTATATACATTATGTATACGATAGCTTACCATTTAGAGGAGTTATATAAAATGAATCTACTTACTACTAGTAGATTCAATTTTTAGGACTCCGAAAAAATTGTAAGCTATTGATATTTCTATTCCGTAAATTACGTTGTCTATGACGTATTATTGATATTTCTATTCCGTAAATTAGGTTGTCTATGACGTATTATTGATATTTCTATTCCGTAAATTAGGTTGTCTATGACGTATTTAACCATGAGAATCATTTGAAATATCTCCGAAAGTAGGAATAGAAATGTTCATAATATTATCTATATATAATATATGTTGATATCGAAAGTTCCAATATCGATTTCATAATTCTATATCCCACACCAAATTAATCGATGAGGACTTGTTATAATTAAATCAACTTATTAAACTGGATTGTATAATTTTATCATCATCTTAATTAATTTACAAACTATAAAATGCATTTATACTTTTTGATATGAAGAAAAAAATAATTGAGTTAATTTTTTCATTCCCCTCTTATAATTGCTCTAAGTTCAGTGTTTACATAGTAAATTTGTATAATATAGCCATGTAATGATGAGAATTCACAAGTATAGTAGTTACACAGGAAAAAACTTTTTCTGACTATCCTGAATTAATTAATTTGGATTTAAACGTATATATATATATATATATATATATATACTTGTGAATGTATTTTGCAGTGATATAATTTACATGAATGCTTCTTTAGATCAAAGACTTTTTTAATGATTTAAAACTAATATACTAATCAAATGGCTGGAAAAATCTGGAAAGTAAATATATAAGTCTATATAGTGAAATTTTAAACCGTTTCTTTTAGGTATATAGATAGGTAGGCACATATTGTATATCGTATATTTACTGTATAGTATAGGTAGGTAAAGTATAAATTAATCAGCATAACATAAAATGGCAATCTAAAATATTTAAATTGAAAATGTTGTACATTTTGCAATTGTGGTCAACATACATCATTTTAAAATATTAAGTATATTATATGCCAACTAATTTAAATTTGTTACGAATACATATATAAATTTAATATTTTTACTAGTCATTTTAATAATGGTATAAATAAATAAAAAACTAGAAAGGATCTTTATTTTTGACCATTACAATCTTACTTCTACAAATTGTTACGTCATTATTTTCAGATAGCCAATCGATGTATATTAAGTAAAACGAATATTTATGGTATATGGCATAGAGTAATTATACAAAGAGTATTCACTCTTTTAAATTCTGTCTACAGATCAATACTACTATTTTCCCACCTGGAAGCTTATGCAAAATACTGTT